>JAQPPZ010006098.1:0-70280 GCA_028583015.1 Wollemia nobilis | reverse complement strand
CGGATTGTTTGTGAATCTGATTCTCAGATTGTTATAAATTTGTTAAATTCTGGAGATAGTCTTCATGGTTGTTGGCGGTTGAGTTGGGTTGCTCGGAAAATTCTTAATATCTCTGCTCACTTGGAATTCATTTCTTTTGTGCATATTCCTCGGGAGTGGAATAGGGTAGCGGATTTGTTAGCTAAATGGGCTTCTAAGTTTCAAGATGGTTGGGATGTTCAAAATTGGTCTCAACTTTCTTCTGATTGCTCTCAATATCTCTCTTCTTTATTGAGAGTTGATATGTCTGAATAGCTTTTGCTTTTTCTTTGTATCATGAATGTTTTGTTGAGTTAATAAATTTTTACCCTCTTTTAAAAAAAAAAAAGAAAAGTTATCACGAAGCTTTAAGGCCGCCCTTTGTTTTATTGTTGTGAATAACATTTGGTTTACCAATTAATAAATTCCGTTTCAAAACTAAATTCGCTTGTAAAATAATTTATTTGGAAGGAAAACATCAAATCTAAAATTTCTAACATAACCAGAATGCAACTTTAAAGTTGTTAAAGCAGTATAGAAGCTTACAAATTAAAAAAAAAAAATCATATTTATAAAAATAAATATAAATCAACCACAACAAATGCAATAAAAAATAAACAAACCAAAAACTCAATTATCATAAAAAAAAAACAACCTTAATAAAACATTCAAATATAGGTCCGAGGTGTAGACCAATTGGTTCATCCAAACCCCATAAGGGGGCGGAGGTCCAAGGTTCAAATCTCGGGCCTCGCCGGACTGAACGCTTGTCCCTTTCTTGGTGCTTTCAGCGGCGTAAAAGGTTTAAAATGATTGTGGCATGGTGGTTATAGGGGTGGATTGCGTGAAGATCTGTGTGGCGGTTTCGAGGCGAACAACACAGAATATTGTGGCGACCATAAAAAGTTGGACAACCTACCCGAAATCGTGGCGGCTACCGATTCCACCATGTAAATTCAAAAAAATAAAAATAAAATAAAATAAAACATTCAAATATAAAACACCTTTAAAAATATAAAAGAACAAGTAAGCATGTTTCAAATTGAAATTACAATACCCTAAATATATCTAGAAAAACATTACAAAATTATAATTCTACCCATTTTTAAATAATTTAACAATTGCACATTTGCAAAGTATATTTTTACCCCCACTCAAACTTTTAATTTATGAATACCTTGTTTAATTAACCATAATATTTTTGAACAACTTTACTCCAAACTAACAAAATCAAAGCATAGAATTAAAGTATATATAAAAACCAAAGAATATCCTGGTTTTTTAATAATTTTAGATGCACATGTTTAAGCATTTTTAAAATCTACCTATAACATATGCATATGCATGAACATATAAAACTTACTCATGATTCATATTAGTTATTATTACTCCACTAAATATGTATATTGCATATAATTTATTTAAATAATAAAATATATTATGAAATACCTCTTCTAACTCAAAACCTAAAATAATAAGGCATACATAGAAGTTATTTTATATATAGAGCGAGTGAATGACCTAGAATTGTGGATGTATAAAGTATTTTTTATTTTATTTTTTAAATAATTTAAATATAAATTGATCAATAGATATAATTGCCTTCCATTAATGAATTTACAAAGATATTAATAATTATATTTAATAAATACCCTTATCAATTATATAGATTAACATTACAATATCAACAATAAACAATATTAAAGCGTGCAACAGATGCTGTGGCACGCCAACTGGATTCTATCTTCACATTAGTCCCCTTCACCCATATTTTCTTGCATGAGATGGATTTGAAAGGTTGCTGGACTCCGATAACCTGGGACCAGACTTGAAATTCTGATAACAGGATGTGAAGAAATGGAAAGTCCGGTTAATGGCGGCCGTATCCCCAGGGAGAATTTCCGAGTGTAAAGAAATGAAAAGCCCGGTTAAGGGGGATACGGCCGCCATGGCTTATCCACAGGGAGAATTTCCGAGTGTAAAGAAATGAAAAGCCCGGTTAAGGGGGATACGGCCGCCATGGCTTATCCACAGGGAGAATTTCCGAGTGTAAATAAATGGAAAGCCCGGTTAAGGGGGATACGGCCGCCATGGCTTACTCACAGGGAGAATTTCCGAGGAGGGATGGAGAGGGTGAAGGGGCGAGATGACTCGATCAAAGGCCAACTGTGCCTAAATACTTATTTTAGGCCATAAGCGGGTAACATAAGGAAAATCAATTCAACGGCCAAATCAAAGTTTAAAATTTAATATTATGCTCTTTTGAAACGCTTTCGAACTTATTTATATTAAAACTAATTTATATTCATATCAAATCTTCCGTTCAAAACTTTTTGATGACATTAAAAAGATTACGGGAGAAGTTTTATTTTTATTTTTTTTAAACTCCAGCAAAGTCTAGAAAGTTCTCTTCTGTTGGAAATGCCGTTCACACTATTTTATTTTATAGATATTTTTAACGGCTAGCCGCGTAATTACCGCCAAACTGTATTGGTTATTCAAAAGGGAACGAAAAACTGTATTGTGTAATCGAATTGTGCATTATACCTGCAAAAGATAGGAAATCACATCTGTAGTGTCAAACTAAATTCTTATGCCGAAAGTAATGCCTCTTTTACCTTTAATGCAGAAGATTCGCAGGATCGAATCCTAGCAACCAAGCTTAGGTCTCTCCAACGTAACTGCCACTCACATTCTCCACATTCTCCGAATTAATCATTTACATGAGTTATAATAATAAATTAGTATTGAAAGTTTTAAATTTAAAATATAAATAAATAATAAGTATTATAATTAGTTTTAATTTTTTTTGTAACCCCTTCCATCTTGGTCTGAGACTAAGAACAGGGGTTTTACACCGTCAAAGTCACGAGGGTCCCGCACCAACATTATCAATTGGATTTTAGATACCCAATTCAGCTTTTTGGTAGGGTAGAGATTTGAACCTGGGACCTTGGAGGATTGCCCTCTCCTCTCCAACTCACCTACAACACCTGGATTAATTAGTTTTAATTTTTATTATTATTATAATTATTTAAATATATTATTAATTAAATTGTAATATGCAGGAATACTGTAGCACCATATCGTCACGGCCACCCATTCCACCACCATATATATATATATTTTTAACATAAAATTAAAAAATTCAAATATTTGTTTTTAATATAAACCATTTCTAATTCGTTATATTACAAATTTAAATTATGAGTCTGAAGCCATTTAAATCTTATTTTACCTTTTTCATAAGCAAAATATAATTTTCTTTTTTTTTCAAAAGCGAAAAGCCCGGAAAGCGGGGCCATCAACAGGGGTTCTACATTGTCAAAGTTATTTGGGAGTCGCACCTGATCCTACCTGCACCAATATTATCAATTGGATTTTGGATACCCAATTCAACTTTTTGATAGGGTGAAGATTTGAACCTGGGGCCGCCAACAGGGGGTGTAAGCGGGGTCGTCAACAGGGGTTCTACGCCGTCAAAGTCATCTGGGAGTCGCACCCAACCCTACATGCACCAATATTGTCAATTAGATTTTGGATACCCAATTCAAATTTTTGATAAGGTGAAGATTTGAACTTGGGGCCACCAACAGGGGGTTCTACACCGTCAAAGTCATCGGGAGTCGGGATACCCAATTCAACTTTTTGATAGGGACAAGATTTGAACCGGGGCCACCAGGGGGTTCTACACCGCAAAGCATCGGGGTCCCGCCCCCGGGGTTCTACACCATTAAATTCATCCGGGAATCACACCGACCCTCCACCAATATTATCAATTGGTTTTGGATACCCAATTCACTTTTTGATAGAGTGAAGATTTGAACCGAGACCTCCCTGGAGGTTTGCCTTCTCTCTCCAACTCACCTGGGTGCCCAAAATATAAAATTTACCCTCCATAAAAACTTTAGTTGTTATTTTTATTTTTCACTCTTTAAAAGACATGATTTTAACTTTCCATTTAAAGGTAACTTTAAATTTACCATCAAATTTTGAGGTGTTAATAGTTTGTTTTTAATCTTTTGAGTGATGGACGATGACGTCGTCAAAACAAAGGTGGTCTCCTTCTCACTTCGAGAAGCGATTGGTGTCTCCTTCCCATTTAGAGTCAACAAAGGTATCCTTCTCATTTCGAGTCAACAACAATGAGATGGAATAAGCTTGTTAACCCTAGCTTGACAAGATAGAATAAGCTTGTTAGGAGCAACCCATGTGATTTGAGATGGAATAAGCTTGTTGTAAAACAGTGGGTTGGTTTCCTTCTCATTTGGAATCAACAACAATGAGATGGAATAAGCTTGTTAACCCTATGCTTACAAGATGGAATAAATTTGTTGGAAGCAACCTATGTGATTTAAACCCTATACTTAATAGTTACTAAAAATAACGTGGTTATAACCAACTCCTCTATATATAATATTAAAATAAATAACTAAATATATCAAATATAAAGTTTAAAATAACAAAATTAAAAAATCTCTATTTTTTTGAAATGAAAGATCATTTACTTTATTAATATAAAAACAAATAAGTACAAAACAACTGCCCGAAGGCAATCAAAGACCAAATATATACAACACAAGGAATATAACAACCATCTATATACATCACAAGGATTACATCAACTGACAATATACATCAAGGAAATAAGCCCAAGTAATACAAACTAAAAGTATGAACATCAATTACAAAGACTAATACTGATAACTACAACCCAAAAACCAGCAGTAAGCCTCATCAACGCTTCCAAAACAAAGAACTAAAGCAATAAAGGACTTTGAATCTGCACAAAATGAATTATTAACTGCTGGCATTTTTCAAATTATACTTTGAAATAAAAATCTCTATTACCAATTCAATTACCATTTTTTTTTTTAAACTATAAAGAGGCACGGTTTCAACTTTTTCATTTAATTTATAACTTATAATTCCATCTATAAAAACCAATGTATTAAAATATTGATAATTGAATATTAATAAATATAAGAATTTTAAATAATAAAAATTTTAAAATGTATATTGAATTGGGATCAAAGTTTTATAATACCTATTAAAAAAATAGATAAAATAAATTTTTAAGTGCAACTTGAATATAAAATTAATCTTATAATATTATACTTTTTAATCTTTTGAGTGTGTCAAATGGGCGATAACAATACGAATCCCAAACCAATGTATAAAAATATTGATAAAAGTTTTATAATTCCATCTATAAAAACCAATGTATTAAAATATTGATAATTGAATATTAATAAATATAAGAATTTTAAATAATAAAATTTTAAAAATGTATATTGAATTGGGATCAAATTTTTATAATACCTATTAAAAAAATAGATAAAATAAATATTTAAGTGCAACTTGAATATAAAATTAATCTTATAATATTATACTTTTTAATCTTTTGAGTGTGTCAAATGGACGATGACAATACAAATCCCAAAAGCAATCAATGGTTTCCCTCCCACTTTGGGTCAACAATAATGAGATGGAATAAACTTGTTGGAAGCAACCTATAAGCATTCGGTGGTTTCCCTCTCACTTTGGGTCAACAATAACAATAATAAGATGGAATAAGCTTGTTGGGAGGATTCCATGTGATTTGAATCCTATGCTTAACAGTTACTAATGTGATTATAATCAACTCCCCTCTATATATAGTATTATAAAAAATAACTAAATATATTAAATATAAAATTTAAAATAAATTTGAGTGCCATGACAATACTAATCCCAAAAGCAACCAATAGTTTCCCTCTCACTTTGGGTCAAAAATAATGAGATGGAATATACGAATCCCAAAAGCAACCAATAGTTTCCCTCTCACTTTGTGTCAACAATAATGAGATGGAATAAGCTTGTTGGAAGCAGCCCATGTAATTTGAACCCTATACTTAATAGTTACTAATATGATTATAATTGACTCCCTTCTATATATATAATATTTAAACAAATAACTAAATATATTAAATGTAAAATTTAAAATAATAAAATTAAAAAATACCTATTAAATTAGAAAGAGACGTATAATCCCTATTAAAGAAATTAAATCTAACCCAAAAAAAATATTTAAGCATGACTTCTTTTTTCTCTCTTTTTAACTATAAAAAGAGGGGTTTCAACTTTTTCTTTTAATTTACAACTTATAATTTCATCCATAAAAACCAATGTATTAGAATATTGATAATGGAATATTAATAAATATAAGAATTTAAAATAATATTATTTTAAAAAATTATATTGAATTGGGGTCAAAGCTTTATAATGTCTATTAAATAAATATATAAAAAATGTATATATTTAAGAGTAATTATAAAGTATTTTTATTTTTTAAAATTGGTTATAGATTAAAAATGTCTCATTTATTACATAGTGATTATATAGTGGTATTACAATAGCTTGGTAACTATGCATGTTTTATTAGGCAAGATTTGAACCTAGTCTCCCCCTTGAAAGTCAAGAAATTAATCAGTTCGACTCATGTTGTTTGATATGATATTATTAAATTTTGTATGAAACATACCTAAATAATTATTTAAGTAATATTTTCAGTTTGATTTCTTATTAAATTTGGTTAGAGTAAAATTCAAAGTTAATTTATTTTAAGTAGATTATAATTTATTTTAAATTTTCATCTTATTAGGCATTTGTTGATATGTTTTAGTTAAATTTATTTGAAAAAAATAATATGATATATTTTTATTACTTATATGTGTTGGTTCTTTATTATGGTTTTGATCGTTTTAAAAAATATACTCTTATTTATTAGTTATAGATTTTTTAATCTTATGAAAGGAAGGTCTTGGAGAAGAGCTCTCCAATAATGGGTGGGCTTTTTGCAATAAATTATGATAATTAGAAAGTAATTATTTTTCTTATATATGAATATCTTATTTATTTTGTCTCTTATTTATTAGTTATAGATTTTTTAATCTTATGAAAGGAAGGTCTTGGAGAAGAGCTCTCCAATAATGGGTGGGCTTTTTGCAATAAATTATGATAATTAGAAAGTAATTATTTTTCTTATATATGAATATCTTATTTATTTTGTTGAGCTTGGATTTAATTTCTTCCTTTTTATATGTTACCAAATGTTTATATTTTTAGATATTTATCTTTCTTATATATATATATATGATCTTTTAAATCTTTGCTTCAATCTCCATACTATTACCATTTGGAATACTATCACCATTTGAAAAATCTACTTTATTGTAAATTATTGAGCTTAGATTTTATTTATTCCTTTCTATATATTTCCAATCATTTTAATAATCCAAATATACGTCCATCTCTTTAAATATTTATCTTTAAAACAAACCTATACATACATGATCCTTTAAACATGTACAAACAAACTTGTTAGTAGAGAGGTTCCAATGAAGGCCTCGATCATCGGTTTTTTGGGCACCTAAAGATTCACCTGGTGACTTCGTTGTTTAAGAGAAAAATATTTAAAAATAACCCTTTTTGGATGAGGTCACAATGATAACCTCTTCTTAGATAGATAATTACCACGTAGTGACTCTACTGCACAAAGGATAGAGAAGAACCCTAATAGGGCAACAAAATGTAAGCTTATAATTTCATGAGTGCGAGGTTTGCCATAAAATCAACAACAAGCCCCCCTCTAAATCCTGGCAATAAATGAAGGAATCAATGACAAAATATGGTTGTAGTGGTCAACCCAAAACAAAGAAGGCTTCCCACATAGGATGATATAGGTCCCTTATGATCACCTCCAACATCGGCTATATAGAACGAGGTCCCAACATCTACATTGAAGTCCCTGCATATATTATCGAAGAGGATGCAATAACCCTGATGGATCATCTCCAACACATGGTTAGAATGTATGCTCTCTATAGTATAGGGGAATAAGATGTTACTCGTAGGCTAGCAACATCCTTTAGAGGGAAATTAAGAGAATGGTATGTCTACCTTATTTCTAACTCCATCAATGACTAGGATCAGATGGATAAAAACTCGTTGATTGGTTCAGGGAGAATGCTAACTGGGTATCATTGTTAGAACAATTGACAACTATTAAGAGGGCACTTATGGAAGCCATGGATGACTTTAAAGCTATATTCCAAAAGTCCTAGGTTAGAAATTCAAAAGAAATTTGGTCAATACCAAGTATGGATTTTGTATACTAAAATTTTTAAATTATGATATAGTCATGATGGTAAAATCTAGGGGAGACAATTCATTACTAGCAGCCTATGGGATAGTTTCTCAAGTTGAGAGAGATTTCATTCATATTGGGAAGTTAACCCCTAGACCACATGTGCCTCTTTTCTTAGATATGTAGTCACTATATTAACTTCCTTTTATCATACAACCAACTACTCTTCAACTAGCCTCTATTTTCAATTAGTCCCCTTCATCGACATCCTTGTCTACCACTACCATGGCCCCTAGATTTACAATACCTAGAAATAAAAATAATACAAAATGTTATAAGTGACATGAACAATGAGATTGTATCCCTCAAGCACTAGCAAAAATTTTAGAGGTTCGACTATCAGAACTATCCTCGCAACTCTTTCCCTCAATTCAATTAAGGATACTAGCCTCCATCGAATGGATACTTAAGATACTCCCCTCTGTCTAATAAAGAGTTAACTCCTTTCCAAGATTCTGAAAGGAAAACAACGCTTGTCCCCATCCCTATGCAACCATTACCCTCAAATTCAATAAGGGACATTATCCCTACCCAAAATAAATATATAGGAGATTTGTATGTCTTACCATAGTACTATCCCAATCCCTATTATTTAGACTATGGGATGCTCCAACAAGAAATATGCCCAATACCTCTGCTTGTATATCAAAATAATATTGTTAAAATTTTGGATCCAACTACTCAAAGCTTACCATAAAAAATTCCATCAGTACCAAAACCAAAGCACCAAAGAAAACATTAGTGATGTGGGATGAATAAGTCTATGTTATCCTTGGGTGAAAAAGCATTCCACTAGACAATAAGGTTTAATTTTAGTCTAGTGTTCTCACAAGGAGCAAGTGGAGCAGTTAAAGAAGCTCCAAAATAATGGGAACTAGTATCGAAGTTTAAGAGAGCGAAGACTAATCAAACTCAAGTGGTAAATAAAGACTGGCCTGAGCCACCAATACCAGAATAATTAACACCAAGACGACCAACACTAAGTTTGGTCCAAACATTGAGCTTCAACATTAAAAGGCCCAAGGCATAGTGGGTCCCAAATAACACATCAAAGACCCAACCATTGGATTCCTTCAATGTGGTTGAACATCATAAGAGTTCTATCATGTCAATTTTGTTATGGGGTGTACTCACCTTATCAAAGCAAATAAAGTAGTTGGAGCAGTCTTTAGAAAGATAAAAGGTTATCAAAGGGTAAAAAGGGTAGGTTATTCTAAATATATCAAGGCTCGGTCCTAGCAGGCCCAAGCCATAACCATTCCACCTAACACTTATATGCAATGACAAACTCATTCAAAATTTACTAGTTAACTCAAGGCAAGCACTTTAGTCATACCCAAAAGAATGACCAACACATTGGAGATGACCTATGAACCAATCAAACAAGGGATAGTGTAGTTGGAAAAGACTCTAATCCATGTTCTTGGTCTTCTCAAGGATTTGTATCTCTCCATGTATGCCTATCTCAATGTAATTGTTATCTAGGAGATAGTGATGATTAATCTACCTGTGTCATTTAGCCTATGCCTTTCTTGTAATTTCATTAGGAAAATCAAGGGTTACCTTTCCTTGGATTGGTCCCACATGTTATTGAGGACTCACTATAGGGTCAAGATGAAGATTCCTGCTTAACCACTCCACATGCATCATGTTGAGCATAATCTAACAAACAAGGTTGAGGGGTAATGGGCTTTCCTATTTTTTGAGGAAGAAATAGAACCAAAAATACTCACAGATAAAGTATGCACTCAAGTGTCGGATGACCAGATGGATGAGTGGGCTGATGGTATATGGGGAACATACATATATGGAGAATTTAAAACAACTAGACCTAATACATATTTGATACAAGAAGAGAAGCTTGATACACATAAGGCTATTTGACCTCCTTGTATCTATCCTTCATCGAAACTAGGAGTATGCGTATCATTTTTCCCTATAGATGGAAATGCTCTTTATACCCTATGTGGAAGAAGCTTTAATGTTCTATTCCTAAATAAGTGATGATGATTAAGCCTACTTGCCTTACAAGTTTTACGAAAACCATTTTAGACTTGTAAAAGCTTAATTAAAAAAAACATAAAACATAAAACATAAAAATAAAAAAACCAAAAATATATTTTTAAAGGCATTAATTATTTCAATATTTCTAGTTGTTTTATATAATTAATATACAACATAAATTGTATTCCTTTAATTAAAATTCGTAAGTTAAATCTAGTGTATCCAATGAAAACAATGAGAAATTGAATTCCATAACTCTTTCAAATAAAAATTATATAGAGTTTTAGATATATGGCTTCCTAAAATAAGACGGTTACATAATTATATGATATTATACAAGCTCCTTAATCCACCCATAATATCATATAGTGATATTGGAAATTGAGAAAAAGCATACTTATGAATCATTTATTTTTATTCATGTTTTATATACTTTATACTTGACATTGATTGTAATCCATCAATTAAAAAACACAAATCAATTACAATATGTGGTATACTTAAAGACATCAATTATTCTTAGCTTTCTTGTTGTTTTTTTATATTTTATATGAATCATTGTAATCCTTAAAGTCAAATGCAATGTTTTGATGAAAATAATGAAAAATTTATTCCAACGGATTATCTTTGCACATTGTGTTTTCTTTTTATGGCTTGTTATGTTAACAAGGTAACAAAATTTTATAATATAATGCAAACCCTTTAATGTTATATAAGAAATATATATATATATATATATATATATATATATATATATATATTTTTATATATATATATATATATATATATATATTTTTTTTTATATACTCCCACTTGAAATAATATATGTCTATCTATGCATTTGTACATGTTCAGCCAATAACATATGTATAATAGTCGTGCAACCAAATTTAAAAAAAAATTAAGCTATATAAACAAAAAATAAATACTATTACAAGATTTTAAAGTACTTAAAGTTTTAAATACTATTACAAGCTTTTAAAGTACTTAAAGTTTTTCTAAGTTTTTAACATGAACAATCACTTTTTAGGAGACCAAATTTGAACATCTTAATTCATTTATGGAACCAATTATCTTTCTAAGAAGCCATCTTAAATGAGTTCATACAAATAATTTTAAAAATTATACAATATCATAAGATTTGTTAAATATCTCAATGCTAAAATATTGTATAAAAATACAAATAAGCCTCCCACTCAAATCACTACACTACTTATTAGAGGTATATTAGAATAATTAGAGCAACAAGTCCACTAATAAGGTCTCAAATTTTAATTATATGAAATATGTATACCATTTTCTCACCAACAAGCTCTACTACCAGTAGAATTTTTTTCTTTTAAATATTCTAAGCACCATAAAATTGGTGGGAAAGGGTTTTGAAAGGGACCCTGAACCTTTTACAAAGCAAAAAGTGAAACAGGGTAAATCAATAAGATAAACCCAAGAAGAAACAAAAAATGAGCAACTAAAACAACATCTCAAACCAAATGGAGAGAGGAAAGAAACCCAAATAAACCCAAGTGCAACCAGTTCCAAGAACTACAAAAATATTAACACCAGTTAACCATGAAATGAGTCTCAATCGCACAAACCAACATCAAGGAACTTTATGTGAGTGATAGATTGATAAACCAAATGGAAAGGAAATTTAGAGTAAACAAATGTCATCATCATGATTGGAAGACCTAAGATTTTAAGGGAAATCAGTATGCCAAACCCGAAGGGTCTCTTCCTTGACTCCTCTATTAGCGAGTCAGCAACTTTATTTCCTTCTCTTAACACATGCTGAATAATAACATAGAGTACCTGATAACAAACCTCTTGTATTTGTAAATGATATTGGAAAGGATCCATAAAGGGCATTAAGAAAATTTAAGATAATTTATGACCCGTAAGGAATCTTCTTCAAAAATTAAGTTACTAAAGCCAAAGCCTTCTAGGATAAACATACCTTCATAAAGAGCTCTCGCCTTAGACAAGTTTTTGGTTTGAATTCCAATATTCTTCACATAGGCTGCAATGATTTTCCCTTTGCCATACCTAATTATGTCATTGCTCTTAACCCTTCCAATATTTCCCTTAGCCGCTCCATCAAAGTTGAAATTTATCCACCCTCTAGGAGGAGGGGTCCAAGCAATGTTTGATCTATCAACAACAGGGTGAGGAGATCTTGCAACATAATTTGTTAGATTAAAACTTGCAAATAAGCAAGATTCAAGACCAGGTTTGGGGGTCCCATTCGATGAGACAAGGTAGGAATTTGAACACTCTGTTGTTACATTCCAGCAAAATCTACCAAAGGAAGTGGTGTAGGTATATTGACCACATGAATTTTAACTAGGAATTAAATAAGGGGTTAGGCCATTGTTCAAACGAAAGGATTATGGAAGACAATTGAACCTAGGCAATGTTAACCAAATAAAATAAGGAATTTAGAATGAAAAGAGAAAAAGGGTATTGTAGGAAAATATGGAAGGTTTATTCCCAATTGGACTTGCAAAGAGGGCAACCGTTGGGGATAAAAATGCCTCTAATGATTAAATTATCCATAGTTAAAATTTAATTTTGAGATGTAATCTAGGAAAAGAAGTTGATTTTTGGAATTAGCTTTTTAACCCATATATACTTGGTAGGGGTCCAGCTAGATGAAAGGGTATATTGAATATAGTAAGCAGATTAAACCATGAACTTACCATCCTCACTAAGATTCCATATGAGACTATCTGATGAAAATTCACTGCAAGAGACCGTCAATGGACTCTAAGGATAAAATTACAAGATAAGACATCATACAAATTACACCAATAAAAGAAACCTGCAAATGCTTCTTTTCATTAACTGAATTTCCACCCCCTTACAATAGAGTCTCCCACTTATTGTACTCCCAAAAAATAAAAACCCTAGCCTACGCTACCCCCTTACTATTTTTAGTAACTTTCTATTTTTAGCAACTCACTTGCTATTTTTAGTAACCCTAAAAAAACTTGGATGACATCCAAAATAGAATCATGCACTCGTTATTCAATAAAACCCACTACCCCAATATAGCAATCCCACTCCAGTTCTACACTAATAGTTATGATAACTTTTCAGTTGTGAAAACTAAAATTTACATTAAAAGCTAATTTTGGGCCTCCTAGAGGTATTTTCGTGCCGGAAAACATATGGGCCACTTTCCTTAGGTTCTCCATGCCATTCAACATGTTCTAAATAAATAACAGAGAAAAACAGACACTCAAAGCAAAAGTTATGGTCTTGGAAAGGTGCATCATTCTCCTTTGGTTGAAAATGAACTCAGCTCCTACGAGTTCTACTGATGAAATACCTCGAGCTTATCAATGTCAAGCCTTTTTAGTTCCTCCTTGGAAATCCAAGTGTTATCATCTTGGGACAAACCTTCCCACTGTACCAAGTATTTTCTATAGTTGCCATTGCGTGTGGTGATCACTTTCCTGTCAAGGACCTACGCAATGCGTTCCTTCTTCTTCTTAGGGATTTGTTTATCCCAAGCTATGATTTTTGCCTCTTCAACAATTGTAATATCACCATGAAATTCATGCAAATCAGAGACATTTAAAACTAGTGAAATATCGAGGTCAACTAGTAATTCTACCTTATAAGCATTGTCATTCATTTTTTGTAGAATTCTACAAGGGCCAATTTTCTTCATTTTCAATTTATTATATGTCCCCTTGGGAAATATCTCCTTTCGAAGGTGAACCATCATCATGCCCCAAACCTGGAATACTTGAACACGTCTATGCACATCAACTACCTTTTGTTACTTAGCATTACTATTCTACAACTTGTCTCTGACCTCTTCCTGTAATTGTTGTATATGTTCAACAAATGCTGCTACATCATCACTAACATGCTCATGGATTGGTAATTCAAACAAATTTAGAACAACCTTGGGGTTCTATCCATAAACAATTTGAAATGATGATTTTCCTGTCGAGCGGTTCACTGAGCTGTTATATGAAAAAATCTTATTATCGTGGTTTCTCACCAACTATGCACCTCATAATATTACCCAAGCTTTGATTCACAACCTCAGTTTTTCCATCAGTCTGTGGATGATAAGCACTACTAAATTGTAGCTTTGTGTCCAATTTCTTCCACAATATCCTCCAAAAATGACTCAAGAACTTAACATCCCGATTTGAAGTGATGGTCTTTGGAACTCCATGCAGTCTCACCACTTCATAAAAAAAAGTACTACAATCTTGGTTGCATCATTGGTTTTATGGAAAGCAATAAAATGAGCCATCTTAGAAAACCTATCTACTACAATAAAAATGGAATCTTTACCTCGTTGAGTACGGGGTAGCCCTAGCACAAAATCCATGCTTAGGTCGGTCCACGATCCTAGGGGAACTGGTAAGGGCGTATACAATCCTTTATTTTGTACATGACCTTTAACCACTTGGCACACTCTACATTTGAACACAAATAGAATTACATCTCTCTTCAATCGTGGCCAATAGTACTTTTTCTCCATAAGAGCAACTATTTTATCTATGCCAAAGTGTCCTACCAAACCGCCACTATGCAGCTCACAAATGATATTCTCCCGCATGGAACCAATAGGTATGCACAACTATTTCCCCTTAAATAGATAGCCATCCTACATAACATACTCAACAAATATTTGACCAGCCTCACCCACAACTAGAGTTTTGTACTATTGTACAATGCTTCCAAAATCTACATCAGATTCATACAAATCCTTAATACCCTCAAACCCTACCAATGCATTCTCCATGGTGGTTACTAATAGTACTCTCCTAATTAATGCATCGACCACCTTATTCTGCATATCAAACTTGTGCTTCAACACAAATGAGTATTCTTGCAAAAAGGAAACCCACTTGGCATGTCTACTATTTAATTTCTTTTGAGAATTGACATACCTTAAGGCTTCATGGTCAGTGTACAACACAAACTCCTTGGATAAAAAATAATGTCACCAATACCTCAGTGCCTGCACAATTGCATAAAATTATACATCATAAGTGGATTAGTTCTTCCTTACCTCATTCAACTTTTCACTAAAAAATGCTAGTGGCCACCCCTCTTGGATCAACACAACACCAATCCCCACATGTGAAGCATCATAGTCAACTTCAAATATTTTGTTAAAATTAGTTAATACTAGCAAAGGTTCTTCTGAAACCTTCTTCAAGTGTTAAAAACTCTTATTTGATGCTTTGGTCCATACAAAGTTTTTTCCCTTCATACACTCTTTTATGGGTGCCAAAATGCTGCTAAATTTTCTAATGAACTTTCGATAAAAAATTGCCAAACCATGGAATCTTCTCATCTCTATTACATTCCTAGGAATAGGCCATTCAAGAATTACCCTCACATTTTACTCATCCATCTTCAAGCCATACTTATAAATTACAAAGCCCAAAAACACTAGACTTTCTTGAAGAAATCTACACTTCCTCAAATTAGCATACAGTTTTTATTTTCATAATAAATCTAACACCAACCTCACATGGTGCAAGTGCTCTTCTTCACTTTTACTAAAAATCAGGATATCATCAAAATAGACAACCACAAACTTACCAATGTATTCTCGTAGCACTCGATTCATCAACCGCATAAAGGTACTGGGTGCATTTGATAACCCGAATGGCATCACCATCCACTCATACAACTCATCTCAAGTTTTAAAAGTAGTCTTCCACTCATCCCCCTCTCTAATCCTGATCTGGTAATAACCACTTCGTAGATCAATCTTGTAGAAGTAGCTAGTCCTTGCTAAGATGTCCATCATATCATCCACACTAGGTATTAGGAAGCTGTACCTGATAGTAATTTTATTTATGGACCTTCTATCTACACACGTCTGCCATGAGCCATCCTTATTTGGAGTTAATAGAGCAGGAGTTGCACAAGGACTCATGCTCTCCCTTACTAATTCTTTCTGTATTAATTTTGTCACTTGCTTATTCAACTCTGCATTCTGGGTTGGGTTCAACTGATAGGCTGCCTAGTTCGGAAGAAATGACCCAAGAATTAGATCAATGTAATGTTGAATATCCCTCTTCAATGGTAAACCATCAGGTAACTCATCTAATATGACATCAACATACTCCTTCAACAACCTGGATGTTTTTGGTGGTATAGGAACCTCCTCTACCTCTATATTCTTCAATTTCAATACATAGCATCAGCCAGATTCTTGTGCCTCTATGATAAACTCCTTCACAGTCAGCAAACTCTCACTTTGCCCTTCTTCCTGGAGAGGCAACAATACTACCTTGGCACCATCCTTCCAAAATGTGTATGTATTTTGACCCCCATCATGGACGGTATTCCTATTATACTACCAAGACCTCCCCAACAGTATGTGATAGGCATCCATAGGAATCATGTCACACCAAACTTCATTTTTATAAGTATTCCCAATTGAGAATTTTACCAAACATCTCTTATCAATAGTCACCTCATTCTCTTTCTTGATCCATGAAATGCAATAGGGATGTGGGTGCTTCTCATATTTTAGATTTATTTTCTCTACCATTACATTAGAGACCATATTCTCACAACTACCACCATCAATGATTACTTTGCAAACCTTTCCTCCCGATGTGCATCTTGTGCAAAAGATTTTTTTTCATAGCCAGGACTCGTCACCCTCATTCGCTTGCATTTTTGTCTTCTTTGGAGCAATCAATATTCTCTTTATCATGAGATTCTCGTTCGCGTTTGCAACAAATTCTATCTTAGTTTCATCCTCTTCCTCAACTAGGTTGACTCTAGCCTGTCCTCCCTAATTTCTCTCTTCAACATCATAGTGGGTGCACTCAAATGCTCGGTGACCTTCCTCACCACATCTAAAATAGGTATATGGCTTCTATTATCCATTCCCAGTTCGACCTCCCCCATTACCTTGACCTCCTCTATTCACTCTTCCTCTTTGGTAGGTACCACGACCTTGCACTATCTCTTCCTGTTTCTCAGTATTTGAGGATTCTCCCTTTTATGAGCTAGATCCTCCATGCCCCCAATTTTGAGAATATACCGATCCCTTCTTCCCTTTTCTTTAATTACTCCTATTATGCTTTTCTTCGGCCCTTAAGGCCATCTAATATACATCTTCTAAGGGTACGATGCATACTCAACTCATCTTGAATATCATAACTTAGGTCATTTACAAACCTTGCAGCCCTTTGCTCTTCGGTCTCGTTATGCTCCACACGGATAGATAGCTTGTAGAACTCATTGGTGTAGTCCTCTATGCTTTGGTCCTTATTTCAAAGGTTGTAAAACCTACAAAATAAATTTTAGGAATAGTCTATAGGCATAAACCTTTTTTTGCAACTTCTTCTTCATCTTATCTCAAGCCTTGACCTTTGCTTTTTCTTTCCTCTGTCATTCTGTCTGTAGATGATACCACCAAATTAAAGCATGCCCTTTCAACTTTGTGCACACAAGTTTCACCTTCTTTTCCTTAGCTAGATTACTCCATTCAAAATACTTCTCCATACTATTTACCCAATCAATTAGCTCCTCTGGTTTTAACCCACCAACATACTCATAAATCTTGATCTTGATTCTATATCGGCTTCCTTTAAGTCCTTCCAAGGCTTGGATCATCCTGCTTTCAATTTTTTTTGGTTCTTTTTCTACATGATCCTCAGATTTGCCTTCCTCAGCCATGGTCTCATTATCAGATCCTAGATCTGGGTCCACATGGGTGCGGGCCTCCACTATGCGATTAATCACACCAATCAATCGTGTTATTTTTGTATGTAGATCCTCCATCTGCTTATTCATTTGGGTATATATTCCTTGCCCTCTCCCTCTTCTATTCATCTTCTTTCCACTAGCGAGATCTCACCCGCTTTGATACCAATAGATGAAAATTCATTGCAAGAGACCGTCAATGAACTCCAAGGGTAAAATTGCAAGATAAGACATCATACAAATTACACCAATAAAAGAAACTTGCAAATGCTTCTTTTCATTAACTGAATTTCCACCCCCTTACAATAGAGTCTCCCACTTCTTATACTCCCAAAAATAAAAACCCTAGCCTACGCTACCCCCTTACTATTTTTAGTAACTTTCTATTTTTATCAATTCACTTGCTATTTTTAGTAACCCTAAAAAAAACTTGGATGACATCCAAAATAGAATCATGCACCCATTATTCAATAAAACCCACTACCCCAATATAGCAACCCCACTCTAGTTCTACACTAATAGGTATGATCACTTTTTAATTGTAAATAATTGAAATTTACATTAAAATCTTATTTTAGGCCTCCTAGAGGTATTTTAATGCCAAAAAACATATAAACACTTTCCTTAGGTTCTCCATGTCATTCAGCACATTCTAAAAAAGAACGGGGCAAAACAGATACTCGGAGAAAAATTTATGGCCCTGGCAAGGTGCATCACTATCTTTTGACTGGTAATTCAGAATAACAAAGACTCACAATAACTTTTGAAGGGTTTTGGTAGTAAAGGTGGAATTGAAATCCAGATCATTGGTGGAAATGTATTTCTAGAGATGTCGATTAGGAGACTGAGAAATGAAGTTAATCACTTTGCTTCTGAAGGTTTGTTTCATGGAGAGCTTGAGAATTTCTAGATTTGGATCAGTTATGAGGGGGTGATCCTTAAGCCAAACATCTTCCCAGAACCTTATAAAATTGCCAAAACCAAGTTTCCATCTCATTCATTTTCTGATAATGTCCCTACATTTATTGATAGAATTCCAAAAGCATGAATTTTTAGGGAGAGGTTGGCTATCCATGAAATAGGTTTGGTGGAGGTATTTCTTTTTTACTATATCAATCCAAGTAGATTGAGCCTCAATGATAATTCTCCAAGCTTGTTTTTCCATGAGTTCTAGATTAATTTTATAGAGTTCCCTAAAGACTAACCCTCATTGGTCTTTTCATTTCCAGCCCAAAGGAACCTCCTTTGAATTTGTTCAATCTTATGGTAAATAGAAATAGGAACTTTGAAAATTGACATAAAAAATACTGGAATACTTTGGAGGCACACTTGCATAAGAGTATCCTTAGTCGCTTGGCTTAACATTGTTTTTTTCACCTTGCCATATTCTTGTTGATTGAAGAGATTTAAAAAAACTTATTCTAGAAATAAAGCAAAAATAAACAACTTAGATGAAATGACACCACACAATGCACATAGAACACACGAGATTTACCCTGGTTCACCCGATATGGGCTATGTCCAGAAAAAATAAGAGCCACTCCTTAATATTATTATTCACTTCCTTGCTCGAAAACGGGATATTACAATAAATATAAAAGAAACTCTTGCAACCCTAAAACACTATGTGGTATTAGAATACAATGGGTACAACACCTTGGGCTAAACCACCCACACCCACCAATCACCCACCAATTGTGGGAATCTTGAAAGTCGCTTCACTCCACAAATCACTTCGAAAAAAGGGATCAAAAAGTTTTTAGGTGTTGCCAGAAGAAACGCTTTCGACGTGGCTGGAGAGGGCTACTGCCCCCTCCAAAACCCCCCAGGAGGGCTTTGCCCTCCACTTGAGGAGCTCCTCTCCTCTTACCCTCCTGTACCTACCGTACAAGACTTCCATTTCAAAGGATGAGACAAATCCAACATTGATTCGCTTAATGACATTGCTCCATAAGAATTCTAAAGGATTGCTATGAAATAGAGGGAGCCCAAGGTAAGTAGAAGGAAGCTGAGAAATAGTACAACCCAAAATTCTAGAAATCTTAAACTGTATGTGAATTGGAGTATTTAGGAAATAAATTATGCTCTTCACAAATTCAATTTCCTGCCCAACAACTTCATCAAAAAATTTAGACTTGTTTTGTTTATTTTAGCTTCAATAACTAAGGATAGAGTTGCTAGGATAGTATCATCCACAAATTATTGATGAGTAATGGGCCTGGAAATAGATGAGGGCTTGATACCATAAATAAATCCCAAAGAGCAAGCCTGTTTAAGGGATCTACCAAGTGATTCAGCCATGATTATGAAGAGAAAATGTGATAAAGGATCGCCTTGCTTGAGCCTTTTGAAACTTTCCCACTACTTAACCATTAACAATAACTAAGAACCAGGCATATGTTATGCATTCCTTGATTAAGGTGACCCACTACTCATGAAAACCAAATTTCTTTAAAGCTACAAAGAGGAAATCCCAAGAAACCCTATTTAAGGCTTTCTTGATATTAAATATCAAAAATAGGTCAGGTTTCTTACTCTTGGCAATAGAATGAATAAGTTTATATATAGTAATTATACTATTTGTTATGAATCTGCCTTTGATGAAGCTCCTGTGTCAGTGATCTATTATGTCTGGAAGGATAATCTTGAGTCTATTGGCCAAAATCTTGGCTATGAGATTGTAAATGACATTACAAAAGCTTATCGATCTAAATTTAGAGATGGATTTGCTTACTTGGGACTTAGGGATAAGAGCCAAGAATTTTGAATTAAAATATTTGGGAATGGATTTTTGTTGTTGAAATTCTTGAACATTGGTTACATCGTGCTCAACAGTATCCTAAAAGTGCTAGAAAAACCTAGGAGGGAATCTATCAAGTTCGAGAGCCTTATCAGGGTGCATAGAGAACATGGTATATTTAATTTCTTCTTTTGTGAACTTCTCAAGAAAATTAGCATTTTATTCTTGGGAGATAAGGCAAGGAATTTTTTGAAGAAGAGCATTACATGCTTGGAGAGAGGAAGGTGCATTGGGTCCCAAAATATTCTCAAAATGAGAAATAGCTTCGAACCTAATTTCATGAATGTCACTGATGCTTGAATCGTCACTCCTAATGAGTTTTGTGATTTTGTTAGAACTTTTGTGTCTGAGCATTTATGCATAAAAATACTTAGTGTTGGACTCCCCTTATTTTAACCACAATGCTCTGGATTTTTGCCTCCAGAAGATTTATTCCTTAGATAGCATATTGTGGAATTCTGCAAGAAGATTCTGTTTATCCTACTTGACACCTGGGTTTGGATTTCCATTATGAATACTAGTTTAAATATTCATCAACTACTTAGAGATTTATTTTTTGTCCTGGAAAATATTCCCAAAATCTTCTTTAATCCACTGCCTTAACTTAAGCTTTATAAAATAAATTTTCTTGGCTAATTGGATTAAGGGAGGCCTCAAGAAGCTTTCTTTCCACCAATCAAAGATGCACGTTCAAATTTAAGGGTGTTGAAGCCACATTGACTTGAATCTAAAAGGTGTTTTGAACTAGATAGGAGGTTGCAAATCTTCAAATATCAGAGGATTGTGATCCAAACCTATTTTAGGGAGAGAGATAAAAGTAGCATTGCCTAAAAACTGGATAGCTTCTTTAGACAATAAAACCCTATCAAGTCTTAGTTGTATGAGTTGACTATCATATATCCTAATACTCCAAGTATAATTCAAACCTTTTAAGTGAACATCCATTAATTTGTTCAAATCAACAAAATCAGAAAATTCTTCAAAACATCTGGAAGTGATTGGATCTTCTGCATACTTATTAGAAGGATAAAGAGGGCTATTGAAATCACTAGCAAGCATCTAAGGTTCATTTTGAAATTTACTCCTCATTTGGTTTAGAGTGGTCCAAAGGTTACGATGGCCAATAATGATGTTAGGAGCGTAAATATTTCACAGAATCCACTAGTGTTTGGAGTCTTTATTGAATAAAAGAATGTTTATGATTCTTTCTGAAATGGATATAAGTTTACCCTAAACAATGTTTGTGTTCCACATGTACAGGAGTCAGCTTGAAGAGCCATTGGCAGGACTAAAAACATATTCACTATTTTCCCATAATAATTTACCAATCCTTTCATTGTTCTCAATATTAGTTTTTGTTTCTTAGAGTAAAATGATGCTAGGCTTTAGATTTTTCCTCATGGATCTAACCAGCCTCTGTTTGGTTACTCCATTGAGACCTCTCACATTCCATGAGAGGATCTTCATCTAAAATGTTTGGAATATTTTTTTTCCACCCCTTTGCCATGATATGGAAGTGGTTTGGATATTTTCCACTCTTCCATGGAAAAAATAGTGTATATTTGATCTGATGGAGATGAAAGAATAGTAGGCTGAAAGCCATTGGTAATGTCCAATTCAGTTTATTTCTTCCTTCTCTCTTTATTTGATGGTATTTCTTTTTTCTTATCACTATCAACATGGGTAGTATTTTTTTTCCCTTGGCTTCTAAGAATTTGTTCCAGAATAGGAGAATGCAAGTCAAGGAGAAAGGAATTTGATAGGAAAGTAAAATATTCTTGGGTTAGAATGATTGGATTGGGTTTTAGTAGAAAATAGGTTGGAGGAGATAACGAAGGCCTAGACCTGGTGGGTGATTGGGGAGCATTGCAAAAGTGAATAAATAAATAAGTGAGATTATTATGAACAATTTTATCTATGGTAAGATCTATAGTTTTTGGGTTAGCAGGGGTATCTTCAATTTCAAGATCTAAGTATTGACCATTTAAGGGCATGAAAGAATTAGGCTTTGTGAAAAGATAACTTACCTGGTCTTCAGACTGCGAAATCTGGGTCTGAGAGATAGGTTTCTCACCTTTATAGATAGGATTATTTTTCTAAAATATTTGAGTCGGTTGACTGTTCCTTGGTCCATTCTTGCTGTGATTTACATCCTTCTTTAAATCCTTATTTAGATTCAAGCACTAGGCATGAAGATGATCCTATTTTTGACATTCAATTCAAAAAGAAGGTTTGTTCTCATACTCGATAGCTTAACATCTTTGGTAAGATCCTGAAATGATATTTGTGTAAGTTGGCAATTGGAAATCCATATTTGCAATGATACAGATGTAGGCGTAAGTAAGGCAAATTCTTGGTTTGATTGTTGAATCAATGGCAACAAGGTCACCAATGGTTTAAGCTATACCTTTGAGAATTCCAAGATTCTAGAACTATGATAGGAGGCTCAAAAGCCTGATCCAAATGGACGCTGAGTTTATGCTTTGTGTTTCTAGGTCAAAATATTCACCCCATTTCCTTAAGAATAGACTTCTTCTATCGAATAACCCTTGACCTCCACTAATGAATCAATTATCAACTATCAACAAGTCCACTAATAAGGTCTCAAATTTTAATTACATGAAATATGTAAACCATTTTCTAACCAAAAAGCTCTACCACCAATATAAATATTTTTTCTTTTAAATATTCTAAGCACTACATAACAAACCTATGAAAAATAATATTTTTTAACATAGGAAAAACATTAAAATTTTGTATGTCAAACCAAGAACATACTCCATTTAAAACCGTATGAAGAGGCCATGAAGGTAGGGGTCAATTGTCAAAATTAGTGATTCCAAAAAATATTTTATGATTCCGTAAATATACTAATAGGAAAGGTAATTAAATTAAATTTTATTTTTCTAAAGCTTTAGAATCTTAACTAAACACATCCATCATTCTTTAACATGTGTCATTATAAAATTCTTCAAAATGGTCTAAAAATATATTATACAAACATGCTCTATTAAGAACAAGAAGCCTTTCTCAAATTTAATTGGATCTATTTACCTTCATTCTTAGAAAAAAATCTATTTTATTATATATTTTCAAGATCAATGTAAAAAAAAAAAAAATTAGTTACAAATATCTTTATCAAATTCTTGTAACTACATTAAACCCAAATTTGTATGTTAAATTTGTGTTATTATTTTCCCTATTTCAATCTCTTTTATGTGGATTTGTCTCAAGGAGATTGATATATTAGGCGTTGTCCGCTAATGATATAATGGAAACTTTTCAAATCAAGTGAAAGGCGTGTCATACATCAAATACTTGACATATACCTAATTTTCCAAAAGGAGGTTCAGATATAATACATTTAATAAAAAATAAGACAATCAAATCATGTGATACTAAATACAATATATTTACAAAAAGGAAAACTCAATTAAAATTAGCATTGATTGAATTCAAATTCAAGATTGCTTTTCATAAATCCTGAATTAATTTTTAACATTTATTCAAAAAAATTATGACAATTTTTCCATGGCAATACCACCTCTACCATGATTTAGAAAGAGGTATATGAAAAATACTAAATTAATTTTTAACATTTATTCAAAAAAATTATGACAATTTTTCCATGGCAATACCACCTCTACCATGATTTAGAAAGAGGTATATGAAAAATATTGTGAAAGGTGTGCAGTTTCCCATTTCAACTCCTAAAAAGATCTAAAATTTTAGTTCCTTTAAAGCATCCAAAGTTAAATGTAGAAGATATACTATTGTAATTGTATTTCAAAAGTTTACCATATATTGGTTATAAGAGTCTAATCCATTTATTTAAGTAGAAATTCTATAAAATAAAATTAACAAAGCTGACTACAAAACTCTAACTTTGTATTAAATAGGAGCTTTTAAATTGTTTTATTTGTATTATGCCTTCAAATGTATTGAATAAATTACATAGATATCACATAACAAAAAATAAAATTAAACATTAAACATAGATAAAAGTTATTAAGCATAGTAAAATATTAACAATCTACAACAACCAAATTGTATAGTAAAACTATTTTAAACTAAATTTTTAGTTCTTATTTATCTCACAAAATCACTAGAGAAAAGAGAGGCATTTAGAAAAAAAATTAATAGACTTCTAAATAAAAATATATGTATTTTGAAGTTAAATAAAATTAAACATTAAACATAAATAAAAGTTATTAAGCTTAGTAAAATATTAACAATCTACAACAACCAATTTGTATAGTAAAACTATTTTAAACTAATTTTTTAGTTCTTATTTATCTCACAAAATAACTAGAGAAAACAGAGGCATTTAGAAAAAAAATTGATAGACTTCTAAATAAAAATATATGTATTTTTAAGTCAAATTATTTCTCTATCATAAAATAATAGAAGATAAGGAAGGAGACTAGGAACAATAAACATTCATACCGCAATGGTTTGTCTTTGGCCACTGATCCAAGAAACCCAAGTTCAAACTTCAAACCACAGTGTGTAGGTGTGTATAGCAAAAAAAATAAAAAACCTTTTCAAATCAATAATTTAAATTAGTTAAGTAAATAAAATAAACACATAAATAATAATATAATTATTTTATAAAATAATTGCAAAGAGAGTATCTTAAAAATCTTAAATAATATAAAAACAAAAGTCAATATCAACCCAAAACAAGTTTGATATATTTATAAATAAATAAATCTCTTCAAAATAGGCTCAATTTATGAGTATCTAAGATAAAATGTTTCTTGAAAATAGATATCGCTTAGATATGGAATGTTTCCTAAGAATAGATACCATTTAGATAATATAGTGGCATGTGTAAACCTAAATAAATCAATCATTAACAAAGACATAACCTCCTCTTAGTTATAGCAAATTGAAAGCAATTACAAAATCATGTGACCCATAATTTTTCTTACAATTAAAATCAACTGAACAAACAAAATATTGATACCATGCTTATGGTTACACAAAATAATAACATATTTATTAAAAAAATCCAAGATTGGTCAAAAAAATAAATAACCACTTAATAGTAGCAAATTCCAAACCACAAAATATTAACATATAAAATTCATAATTTATAAATTGTGAAGAATACAAAACAACCACAACACCGTTATGAACCTATACAAGCAAACCACATACCCGAAAGAACCTCCAAAAATAAAACACACACAGTAAAGAACCTATAAAATATAAAATGAAAATAGAACCAAAAAAAATATATCCCCTTTGATGTTACTTCTACTCCATACGTTTGTAATGTTCTCCTCTACTCAATCATAAAAGTGTAATGCATCCGTCTGTACCCAAATTTATAAAATACTTAAATATTCAAACACTATTATGGCTTATCTTTAAAATCTCTTATAATCCTAAACTTATAAGTAAATAACAATGTTACAATCTGAATTGACTAAATACTATGCTTGCTTTGCCTTAATCATTAAAGCATGAATGAATTCTAATAAAACAAAAATTGCAACAACTTTGTATTTGTTTTCTTATTTTGTCTTTATAAATATCAATGTTACAATCTAAAATAGACTAGATGTCTATTGTCCCTTCTCTACTTGTGTACTTCATATAAAACTAAGTAGATACAAGAAATTGCCCTACCAATGATTGAATTGCATTCCCAAAAAAAAATAGCTCTGTTTGTGTTTTCTTTTCTTTTTTAATTTTCAACTTATTAATAGTAATGTTATAAGTTATATATAAGTTAAATACATTAAATTATTTAGACTCACAGTTTATGTCCTTGTGAAAATAATTACACCTATAAGATATGGTCAACCCATTAAGCATAAATGAATTATAATAAAATAATAAATACACTAAATTATTTAGACTCACAGTTTATGTCCTTGTAAAAATAATTACGCCTATAAGAGATGGTCAACCCATTAAAGAATAAAAGAATTATAATAAAATAATAAATACATTTCCATGAGATAAACCTTCATCTTTGTTTTCTTTTTTATCTATCATTTTTTCTCTTTTCTAATTTTAATAAGGTTTACATTCTAAAAAATTCTAACTATTCCAATAATGATAAACCAGGAAGATATACATGAGATACATTCTTAGAACAAAGATCTAGATGCAAAATAAAAATTCAAGTATCTCAATATCTACGTAGATGCCTCTAAAATATAAAGGTTATCTATATAAATATCTCTAGAATATAAACTTAAGCAAAATATGAGATAATGACAATAACACTGGTCCAAAACGAAGATGTGGAATGGGTTAAAATTATTAAGGCCAAATATTTAGGTATAGATAACAATATGTTGACCTCATCATTTCAACATTTTTGCCCTCTAGGTCATTCTTTTGGTTGAATTCACATAAGTCCAAAGACCTGATTTATAAGGGAGGGAAATGACTAATAGGAAATGGTCAGTCTATCAACTTCTGGAATGATCCTTGGTTGATGGATGATCCCTTTGCTTCTCACTTTGATTTAGCTATGGCTGAAGCCTCGTGTAGAAGGTTGTTTGCCTCTAGAGTTTTTTATTTTATTATTATCCTTTCGAATTGCAGAATTTGGATATCCTCATCCCACCCTGATCTTTCTCTGGCTAAAATTCATTCCCTCAATCTCATCATTAATTTCTTAAATTTTTATGTGCTCAAGCTAAAGCTAGATGATGATTCCTTCTATTGGAATGTGGACCCCTTAGGTTCTTTCTCAGTTAAATATGCTTTCTACCTACTTGAGGAACTGATTCCTCCTTGGACCCTTTGCAACTTGGTCTAGAACAAAGGTATCATCCCTAAGATTAATATCTTTCTTTTGTTGTTGGTTCAGCATAAAATCCTCACCTTAGATAACCTTAGAAATTCCATCCTGATCTTATCCAACCATTTCTATCTATGTGGCATCTCTGATGAATTTCCAATCCATATATTTAATCTCTTCCCATTCATGAAGGAAGTTTTTGACACCTTTTTTGGTATTCTGGGAGTCTCTTGGGTCCTCCCTATTTTCCTTCCCAATATTTTAACCCAATGGTCATCCCTATTCTCCTCTAAGTGCCTTCAATTTTTTTTGTCTTTTAATCTAGCCTATCTTATATGGGGAGTTTGGAAGGAGTGCAACCAATGAGCATTTAACAACACCTCTAATTCAACTGTCTCTTTTACAAGTATTTAGCCGCTATTATGGAGAATGTATCCTCGTGTTGCACATAAGATAAACCCAAGGAGTTTGAGTGAATATTGGAGAGTATACTAGGATTTAAACCACCTAGGAAGCTAGCTTTATCTGTTACAGCTAATCAGATATTGTACACCATTTGGATTCCACGACCTCCTGATTGGTTTAAATTAAATTTTGATAAGGTAACTCAGGAAGAACAGGTGTTGGGGATATTATTAGGGATCACAAGGATGATATTCTACTAGCCTATGCTAAATGGCTTGGATTCAACTCTAGTTAGTTCATGGAATTTAGAGCTCTTTACCAAGGCATCTAGTTGGCCAGCTCGTTGGGACTCCATAAAATTATCATAGAAGGGGACTCTCATACTACCATTAATTATATGAAAGGATGGCCCTCGAACAATATTTCAACAAAAAATATGATTCTTGAAGATAAAAGAGATGCTCTACTTTACAAGTATGTCACATTTTAGCATACCTTTTGGGAAGGTAATAAGTCCATGGTAGAATATTAGTTGGTTGTAACCACTCATTAAATGTGAAATGATATCTATTCACATAGATATTTAATGAAATGGTTTCTAATTTCAAGATATTAATATTGAATAATGTGAGAAACTTATCATATGGAGGAGTAATTTATGTAATGCTTATTTGGTCATCATTATCTTTAGCTTTGAAATCAAATCTTGGATGTATCCTTGCGTTAGTTGAAAGATAATTGGTTGAGCTAAGTAAGATAAATTAGATTTCAAATATTGATGGATGAAACATTTGTGTTGGAGAATAAAACCATGCATATGACTTAAAATGAGTTTGTGTAGAGCGAAAGGACTATCCATGGAAATCATGAGCATAGTCTATCAACTTCTTTAAGAGTATTCTAAAAAATAATATATTTTGTAAATCTGTAAGATAATGACCTCTTTAGGTTTATGATGTTAAGGGTTATACTTGGGTGTAAAAAAAAGAAAATAAAAGAAATAGTTTATTACACTACATCTCATAATGAAAAGGAGGCATTGATATTATGGTTTAAAGTTAAAGGATAACTTATACCAGACATTAATTACTTATCAATAAAATATCTTGAGGGTTTTCCTGGGTGGATGATTGCTTTAGTAAAACAATGTATTTAAATATATCTGAATTAGATATAGAGTAAAAGATCAGTATTGGAACAAAGGAGTTTGTTTGGCTTTTGTTTTCAGGTGCTTAGTGCTCCTACACTAATGGATTTGTATAGAGAGTAGATATTGGCACATATCCTTAGTGCTCCTATACAAAAAGACTTGTATAGAGAGTAAAGACCAGAGCCTCACCTTTCAAAAGAATAAATGGAGGGGTCCAACTAGCTTGCTAAAGAAGAGAGGTAGTTGGTGTGAATGACTTTTGCATCCAGTATATTTTTATAGATAGACATGTAGAAATGTGGGGATGGTTGCACTCATAAGCCATGATGAGAATTATACTTGAAGTTTTATAGGTTAGAAAAAATCTAGGTAAGGACCGCTAGAGGCTCAACTAAGTAGATAGTGGAGTAGGATCTCAGCCAAACATTAGGAAAATGAAAAAAAACTTAGTTGGAATTAGCTCTTTTAGGTTGTGAAAATTGGGTTGTGACATTTGGTATCAGAGCATAGTTCAAAGGGGAATCGACTCATTGTGCAAAACTAAAATATGGTGTATAATATCAAACATACCTAGGTAAGGATTATACCTTGCTCAAAAGAATAGTTGTTGAAAGCTAAATTGTTTGTTCATTTAACATAACTAGAAAATAGTTGTTGGTAGGAGAATCAACCCAAGGATGTAATGGTGAAATAACTCTTAATATCTCTCTTCTATGTGGTTAAAAACAATACCATTGAAGAGAATGAGAGGAAGTGTTATCCTGATAATTAGGTAGACATGATAGACCAATGTAGAGGACATAAACCTAGATGTAGGTTTAGATAATCATAGTAATGAAAGAGAAGATCTCACTACGATAGTGGCCCTACTTCATGAGAAAGTGGAAACACAAAAACAATTGTTGGATGTTGTGTTGAATTGAAAAAGCATAGGCTGGTAACTCTAGAATGGGACGGGTGAATGACCCTCTTACAAAGGCACAACAGGCCAGGATATGACTAAAGGTCGAGTTGGGTAAGGATATGAAACATCTAAAATCCTCCAAGTCCAATGGAGAGGAAGATGGTGACAAAGTCGAAGCTTAGCTGAAGGAGATAGAAACTTACTGTAATATGAAGAACTATTCCACTGGTAGTTGAATTTCCTATGCTACACTACATGCAAGGTGTTGGATTGTATTGGTGGGAAACATTAAGTGAAGAACGAAAACTTGCATCAACAAATGATTTAAAATGGTAAGAATTTGTAAAAGCTTTTAAAGAAAGATTCCTCACTGAGCACTTTTATTCCAAGAAGTTTGAAGAGTTCACCAAACTTAGACAAGGGACTAGGACTATGGAGGTATACTATACGAAATTTTTTAAGCTACTAAAGTACATGCCTGCATATAATGAGAAAATGAAGATTTACAAGTTTATACTAGGATAAGATCCTAGAATAGGGCACAAAGTGAAAATGCAAGAACCCACCACTCTACAGAAGGCCTATGATTTGGCCAATAAAGCTGAAACTTACCTCAAGCTCTACTTTGACTATGAAGGGGCTATAAGCAGGATAAATAGGTACTAAGGAAAATAAATAGTATAGTATTCATGAAGTGGGAAAGTGAACAGGTAAATAAAAACTTTCCTAGTCGAGATAGAAGGAATGATAGGAAAAAGAGGAAGTTTAGAAAAAGGTTCTAGAGAAAGAACCAAAATCATAACAATGGTAACAACAGATCAATGTTGCAAGGGCAGGTTAATCCTACACAAGCAACAAAGATAGGTAATTTTTGAATTTTTATTTTGACTTGAGTGGTTGTTATGATGTTCGTACAAGATATTGGAAATTCACAATAAATAATTACTATAATTAGAAAAAATCAAAATATTAAAAAACAGAGGAGAAAGAGAAATGCAATTCAAAATTAAGAACAAAAGACTTGCCACAACATTTTAAGTACTCTACTTTGCTTTACCTCTTGAATTTTAACTTCTATTTCTCTCTATTACTCATCTTTCAAAATTAAAAAAATGTAGCCATAGCCATGGCAATCCATTTCCAGTGACATCGTAAAAACAAAACAAACAAAATAAACAAAACCATAACAAGATAGGGAAGAAAGATGAAAACAAGAAGGAAAATAGACCGCTATATCTAAACACTCCTTTCCAATAGTTATAGGAGGCCAACAACATTTTGATAGCTATACATGGGTAAGAACATTCAAACGAGCATCTCAACAACTATTTGAATCCAATGATATTTCAAAAAATACATGATAAGCAGTTCAAAATTAAATTTTTTGTTCTCCTATGAACTTCTTTAAAGTTTAAATTTAACTAATAGGTCATAGCTTTGCTTAGATTTAAATTTTAGAGTAGGTGATTATTATTATTATTATTATTTTGTATATGGTTTTATACGGCTAGAAGATATGCATGTAGGTGTTGAAATTTTTAAAAGCTACTTAAAAAAAATATCAAACATTTCTTCCAATAAAATTATAAGCTATTTTAATATGCTTTTTTTAATATAAATAAAATTATTAAATACATATATGTATGGTTAGTGTGAGAAACTCTCAAAATCGATGTTGAGGGTTGAGCATTTCCATCTCGGCCATGACCCCTCGTAAGACCAAGAGATACACTTTTCAATAGAGGATTAACACACAACCACACACACTGCAGCTTGAACCTTAGACCTTTGAAAGAAGAGCCAAACCCCAAACCGTTGCATTGTCCCCCTCCATACTTATAAAAAAATACATTTTTTAAGGAATAAAAATATTGTATTATTAATATATATATGTGTGTGTATGTGTGTGTATAGACACTCAAAATTTGATCATCTAATCCATCAAGCTATTCATCAAGAATATAAACAACGTAATTCATCCTTTTGACCTTAATTTTTTAGTATTATAACTATTTTGGTAGAATTACGGGCTAAAAATTGAAGGCATGATTTTACACTTGGAATATTCCTCCATATTTTTCAAGGCATAGTCATCCTCTTGCTTAGCTGACTTGCAATGATCAAATCCACAAAATATCAACATTAAAATCCAAGGTGCCATTTTGTGACTCGAGGCTAAGGACTAAAATTTTTGGATCCTTCATCCCTCTTAACGGTTGAGTCACTAATGGTGTCACTCTACCTTGAATCTCTGCATTCTAATTCCATCCTCCTCAAGTGTTATTTTTTGATTTGCTTCCATCTACCTCAAATATTGCATTTTAAAATCTTGCTAGCTTTCACATCCCTCATGAATACACCCAACTTCACTTCCCAAGGCCACAAGGTCAATAAATTATGACCATGGGATGGTCTCTCCATGAAGCATTCTCAAGCTACCTAAATTCTCTCTTGTCAATATCTCTTAGTGCTCATTGTGGTCATCTTAGCTTTTGAAGTTTCTCTTGGGGAGACAAGGGAGGAATATCATCACATTGTTTGGTTGTTACCTCTCTCTATTTTTCTTCCTTTGCATTGTTTGCTTTGTTTTGCATGCTAAAAATTTTAATTGGCTTATAATAACTTCTTTCTTGTTATCTAAGCTCCTTATAATCTTGATTTAAGCAATTTGATCACTCTAACTTGAATTTTTAGTGGATATTTATCATTTATAGTACTAGTAGGGCTTCATTTATAGTGCTAGATACCTCCCAATTGACTTATCACTTGATCTTGACTTCTGAGCTTGCTATCCTCTTGTGTAGGCTCATAGGATGGAAAAGCATGATTCTACCTAAAAATTATGTGTAGAATCGTCAAGGCATGATTCTTCCTGTACAAAACTTATGGGTGGAATCTTGTCATTCCCATTCATCATCTTAGATATTTGGATTTTTTGCTATCCCTTTTGTATCTTATCACTTCCTACCAACTATAGTTTACTTATTTTTGTCATCTATATTTTTTTATCTTACTCATAGAGCCAAAACATACCATTTCCTATCAAGGTGCGATTCTACTTGACACACTAGCTCAAAACCCTATAAGTGTACAACCTGTAATCTATTTTCCATATCTTGCTCATTGTATAGAATCATACCATACCTTGCATAAGATGAAATTCCATTGTCCATGTCTTTACATTTTTTTTCTACGTCAAATTTAACCAAATAGACCTAGTATCCTCTTGGCTATAGTAGACCCCCAAAAAGTTGATAAATTTTCCAAGTTTCTTTTCTTTTTTGTAAGCATTTTATAATCGTGATATTTTCCTAAAAGGTGCGATAGCGTGGAATCACAACTTATCATACCTAGGGCATGTTTTTACTTTTGACATTGGGAAAGATTATTCTATTTATAAATTGTGTTATTTTCTTTCTATTTGTTTGTTGTTTTTCCTATTTTTGTTCTATCTCAAGGACATATTAAAGAAAAAAACTCAAGGAATATTTATACTGTCTTTAATTTTTTCTTAGTTTTAAGATATTTATAGAAAAGGATAAAGTCAAAGATTTTTCTAGTTTAGCTTCCTTTGATTTTGTTTATTTTCTCTGATTATTTAGGTATCTAAACCTAAATTGCATGTAGTTGGCATTAGGATAGCCTTTGTTTGTGCTTTCTCTTGGACCCTTTCTTGAAGAGAAACAAAAATTTTAGTTTCTTGTAACCTCTATTTTAACAAAAATAGAAAATAATATAGGATAGACATTTGTATTCATGCATTTTGTTCAATACATTTAATTTTAAACTTATTTTTCATTAGTATTATCTTTAGTTTTAAAACTGAACTTAGGTGTTTTTAAAAGAAAATGCAAAAATTAGACCTTGAAAACTCTCAAACAAACCCGATGTTGAGAGTAGGCTTCCCTTGATGTTAACTTATTGAGCCCTAATTTTATGCAACTACATATTTGGTGAATTTTATGTGAATACCTCCTTTATCTAAGACTTTCACTTAATTAAAGATAAAAATAATATTTAAACCTAAATAAGACCACTTAATTTTATTTGTGTTGATTAGCTCACTTAATAAATATTAACAATGAATACCTTTCATCTCTCATATTATCCTTGGTTATGTGTTTGGGTTTGGTTGATCCTTATACCATTCCTTATCCATGTACCTCAAGGTTTGCCCTCATGTGCAACCATGCATGTTGAGAGGACCAAGCTCCTTCTACATATCGACTATATATCAGGAGACCCTCTTACGATATATTGTGAATCATTTTCTCCTAATTACAACTCTAATTAATTAATAGCAATCCTTAAACCTTATAACTCATAAAGGATATAATCTCCATAGTGGAAAATGAATTATAGATCCCAATCAACCCTCTATATGGGGTGACAATGAAAACCAAGTTTCTAAGAACAATTCCAATACTTAAGAAGATGATGATAATACGTTAACCAAAGTTTCTATTAATACTAAGGAAGATGTTTATGCTAGATTAACCTTTAATTCTATGAATCATATTGTAGCTTTTCTAAGGTACAACAAATAGAACATGGCAGAAGTCTTAGAGAGAGAATTATTTTTTTATGGTGGACCCTCAAACCTACCTCAAGTCCTTAGTTCTAGTTCTATGTCTTTTCACCAATCAAATCCCTCATAAAACCACCCCCTATAATCCTAAATCCTAATCAATATTCCCCTAATACTAATACATCAAGTGTAAATTATGTTAATACCATAATTGATACTACAACCATTGGTGGTATGATACCCCAATCTCCCTCTACTAAACTATTATCATTATGATTGTCCCAATGGATAAGCATACCTCATACAAAGTGATACATTCGGACCTCTCCTGAGAGCATGGGTTTGGCTCAATCAAGGAGCCTCCAAGAGTATTTTACAAGGTTGGTTTCTTGTTAAGATGTGATCTTTAGGCACACTTTCAAATTAGAGAGAAAAGAGACGTAAGATATAAAATAAAACAACTAAAAAATTAAAAACCTAATCTAAAATATGGCAATTCTCCAAAGATCAAATAATATTTCCTTGCACAATATGCCTGAATGATATGTGCTAGTAGTGAAAACTTCCTCTCCTCGACATAGATGAGCCCAAATGAGAGTTACAAATATACACACCAATAAAGAAATGGGTTAAAGCATGAAAACCATATATGGCTACTCAAAATAGATGCATAGGCCTCCCATATACACACATATGTAAGTAAAACTTAAAAATAGGTAAAAACTACAAACACACACATACATACAAAGATGGGTCAAAGCATGAGAACCATATATGGCTACTCAAAATAGATGCATAGGCCTCCAATATATATATATATATATATATATATATATATATATATATATATATATATATATATATATATAGAGAGAGAGAGATATAGATATATATGTGTGTGTGTGTGTGTGTGTGTGCATGCAAAAAATATTACAAAAAATGCGCTAGAAGTGGGGGTTCAATTTACCCATAAGTTGCTTAGGAGATGACTACCATATAGAAAAAAATGAAAGGAAATATTACAAAACTTTTATATGCAAACTCATTGATACTTTTTATAGTATAGACCATTACTATGTATAGATTACAATTAGGGAGAATTTCCCTCAAAGCCTCTGTAAAGGTTTCAAAATGATTGTTCATTTGTGTGTCAGGTTCAACTATGGGGTGATATGCAAAGATTGAATTCCTCCCACTCGACTGTATGAAATGGCTAGAAATGAACATACTCACCACATTATAATGGCTAGAAAGTGAACACACTAAATTTTATATAACCTAAAATTAAAAACACATTATAGAAGTAGGATCAAGCAAAATTAGTTACGACGTCCATTCATGTGCTAGAATGATTACAAGGCATGTAGCCTAGAGAGGCTCGATATTTAAAATAGAGAGGGAATATGTTATATAATTTTATCCTTACCTTGGGTACGAGAGTCTTATTTATTAGAAGGGTTGAGAGCTATGAAACCCTCTTTTATAATAGAGAGGTGTGTTTGCTTATAAAAGAGAATTTTGCAAAGACAATAGCAGGAATTGTGGAAAGGTTGGAGGATCTGGCCGAAGCAAGCTGGAGGCCCTTTAAATTATAACCTCTTAAGCCTTGATTATGGCTTTTCAAAAGTTGTTGTTATTGTCTTAAGATATAAATGCACACTCACTCCACACCTTTTAAAAGAGAGAGATTAGAAGCTCTATTATAATGTTGGGTCCCATAGTCACATGTATAGAAGGTCAGGAACACCACCTCTTCCAATCTATATCTCACCCTTAAACATAATGATGGGATTCTTCATGGCTCAATGAGCTTTTGTAGTTGAGCCGAGATGCATGTACACGGGTCTCTGCAGCTTGGACGAGTCTAGTTATCTATGGATTTTTGGTTAGATTTTTTAAATATATTTTATATTTCAACCTAGAGGGCTTGGGGCCGAGCTCTTAAGTATCTTGAAAACCTTATTAAAGGAGATCGCCCCTATCTATTAAGTAATAAATTTTAAGCTTTGGTTTATCTCCCAAGCTTAAAATATCAGTATAGAAGAAAGGGGATTGAGGATCATATACCCTTCACTAGATCAATACCTCTCCCCTCTCCATTTGGTGCTTATCTAAAATCTATCTACCTCAAAATCTCCTTAAATATGATAATTGGGACCCTCTCTCTCTCCCTTCTTAAGATTCGTATATAGGTCGAGTATTCCAAACCTAATATATCTGATCTTCTTCCTTTATACATCAAAATATAAACCCTCCAAACAAGCTAGCATGGAGTACAATTTTGGGTTGGCAAATTGATTAATGGGGATTGAGACTTCATGCATCTGATCTTCCTCCTTTATACATCTTAATTGGAAATGAAATCATTTCCATGACTTCCTTATCATCAAAAGCCATTAATGAAGAATAAACCCTAGCTTGTTTTGCTATATCAAATGGTTTTGGTTCTAAAGGAGGGCCTACCTCTATGGCAAAAAAATCATGACAAGCTTATTTGATAATGGTAAATAGTGTTATTTCATTAGCTGTTTTCACTACCCTTTTCTTAGGATCACAAAATTTAATGATTGCAAAAATTAACTTGGGGTAATGGTGGACGAGATCATAGATATAATAAAATAATAAGGATTATACAACAATGATACCTTGAGGTTGAATCAGTCTCCCTTCAAAGTATCTAAACTCAAAATTTCTCCTCAAGAAGGTTCTCCTTACATGAGTCATTACAGTATCTGCCAACCATCTTGTCTGATTTACATAGCCCTCCAATTCTGCATCTCTTTCTTGCATATCCTTTGGAGCTTCCTTAGGAGCTATTTTCACAAAAATATTTAGAGTGTTATTTCTCTAGTGTTTGCAAGCAATGCTTTGCTATTCTCCTGCTCTTTTTTCTTGGTAGGCTTTACTTTAGACAAATGAACAAACTTTGCACTTTTAGCAATTTTAAATGCCATTGCATGTACACCTTCTACTACTAATGTGATTACTATGAGAACTATTTGTTTGCACGCTTTTCAAATTAATCTCATGCATATTGAAGGCTTGAAGACATTACATCATTCCCTTATTGGTTAATTGTTGAGCCTACAACGCCTTTCATTGTCATTCTTTCCTTCATAGTGACACGAGAAGCTCGAGAAGCAACTTGTGAATATTTCTTTCTTTGGAAGCAATGTGGCGTAATATTTTGGTTTCCGCTTTGAACTAGTCATGAACTCCAATGTATTAGAACACATGTCATGATTCACTGCCACCTTAGTCCTTTTAAGGGTGGATTGGAACGCATGCGGCATTCCAATGCCATCTTAGTTCATTTGAGAGTGGATTGGGGTTGTGTTGTATTTCATTTCCAATTAGCTTATTTGAGAGCGGATTGGAGTCATGTTGTATTTCGCTACCACTTCGCTTATATTGCAACTCATCACTTTATTTTTTTAAGTAAAATTTTCTCTTTTTTTTAAACATTTTATCGAAAAATGAAAAACTTGAAATAAAAAGGGAAAACAGGATATGATACAATAAATATGTACATATATTACATTGAATCTTTATCTTAATCAAAATAGAGTTTAAGGTGAAAACCATTTATGGAATTAGTTGTATGTTTCCTTCAAGATATTTAAGCTGGAAAACATTGGTTTCCTTAACTTCTGTTTTTTGAAAGGACCATACTAGAAGGAGTCATACTTTTGATGGTGCTCTGGTTTAGCTCTTTCTACATTCCATTTGAGGATAGAATCTCCAACATGAAACTTTTTGAATCTTGCCTTCTTCTCAAACAATGCCTTGATGTCAAATGAATGCTTCTTAAAATCCTCATATGCCTGAGTTCTTTTCTCCTTTATCTACAATAAATGTGTCAACTTGCTTTCAACTAGATTTTTTCAGACTCATCCTCAGTATTTACCAACTTGAGGGCTAGACTTTCCAAGTACACAAACAATACTACTTCCTTGTCATATACTAAGGCATAAGAGAAGGTCTTTATGGAGTTTTTGATAATGATTCTATCTACCCATAGAGCTTGTTCCAGCAATAGGTGCCAACTTCTCTTGTTACCCTTCAATGATCTCAAAATTCTTAGCAGATTCTTGTTATTTGATTTTGCCAATCTATTTCCTTGGAGGTAGTACTTTGAAGTATTTTTTATGGTGATGTCATACTTGCTGGTAAACTCAATGTATTTATCCCCTATAAATGTTGGTCCATTATTGCTCATTAATGCTTTTGGAACACCAAACCTTGCAATCAAGATTTCCATGAAATCTATCACCACCTCTTGGTCTGACTTATTTGTAGGAATGGCTTCTATCCATTTGGTGAGGTATTCTGTTGTAGTTAAAATTTACTTGTGGTCAATTGAGAAATTGGGATTGATAACCTCTATGAAGTCCAACCCCCATTACTAAAAGGGTTCCTTTATTCGAATTGGTTTAAGGGGGAATTATGAATAATTCCTTGTTCTTCCCATATACCGTTGGCATTCATCATAGACTCTTGTAATTTTGAAGGTGTTAGCAAATATGGAAGGCCAGTAATATCTTGTCCTTATGATTTTTAATGTTGTAACTCTTCCTAAGAAGTGTCCTCTGGATAGTCCCCCATGGAACTCCTTTATGACCTTTTGTTGTTGATCATCTTTTAAGCATCTAAGGAGGACTCCATCAAGGTTTCTCTTGTATAGACCTTCTAGAAATAGAACATATTTCAAAGCTTGAAGCCTATATCTTCTTCTATGTGATGGATTGAGATTAGGAGGGCATATCCTAGTCTAAAATTACTTAGTTATTTGGTCCACCTAGTATAATTTTCCTTACTATAGATCTTTGGTTTGGTCTTTGTTGTTGATTGATAGGCTATCATTTTTGTCAAAACCGTTGCTTCTGTTAAACCTTGGCATAAGGCTCTACCTCTGACCATCTTTGTAGGATGGATTTCCACATCATATTCCTGGATATTAGTAATCCAACCAACTCTCTTATCTCCTAGTTCACCTTGTAAAATGAAACTTATCACATCCATATGAACCACATAAACCAGGCTTTTACTTTGAACCAAGTATTGCTTAAATTTTTTTAATGATTTCATTACTACAAATACTTGTTTCTCAATAAAATTATAATTGACCTAATATTCATGAATATTATGGATCCAAAATAATATGGGGTGTTCCTCTCCTTCATCATTCTTCTGGGTGAGCATTGAAGCATAACTCTCCTCAACTCCATAAGCATAAATAATGATGTCTTTGTTGAAGTCTGTATTGACTAGCACTAGAGTTGTAGCAATGGATTTCTTGATAATATCAAATTCTTGCTTTCTCACCCCAGTCCATTTGAATTCTGCATTCTTCTTTAGTAGTTCTGATATAGGCTTCACCTTTTGAGCAAAATCAAAAATGAATTTCCTGATAAAGTTTATCAGACCAAATAAGGACTACAAATGTTTCCTTTTCATAGTAAGTGGGAGGGTAAGGATAGATTTTATTCTATCTAGATCAATGACCATACCTTATTTGGAGACCACATGGCCTAGAAAATTTCCTTCATGAACTACAAAAAATAACTTCTTAGGATTAAGAGAGATCCCAAATTCTCTACACTTCTTAAATACTTGTTATAGGTGTACTAGGTGGTATTGCTTATCATGGGAGAACACAGTCATATCATCTAAGTAAATTAGAATGACCTTGTTGATTAATTCCCCAAAGGCATAGTCCATTGCTCTCTAGAATGTGTCTCCTGCATTAAATAGCCAAAAATGCATTCTCTGATAGGCAAAAGTGCTCTATTTGGTGGTGAATGTTGTTTTAAACTGATATTCATCCTTCATCCAAATCTGGTTATAGCTAGAGAAGTCATCTAATAGTGAGAACCTTTCTGATCCTACCATAATCTGTAAGATTTGATCAATCTATTGGATGGGGTAGTTCTCCTTTAGGGATGCTTGATTGAGGTTTCTAAAATCTACACACAATCAGATATCACCATTCTTTTTCCTTACTAGGACCAAGTTGGCTACCCAAGTTGAATTTTTGATTGGATAAATGATCTTAGCCTTTAGCAACTTCAATTGTTCTTATCTCATTATGGATTCGATCTTAGGATTCATAGGTCTTTGTTTCTACCTGAAAGGTTTTGCATTTGGCTCTAGCTCAATTGTGTGTTGAATTACCTTGTCATATGCTTTAAGATCATCATATGACCAAGCTATAATGTCTTGGTACTTTAGGCATAAAGTTTTTATATCCTCCTCTTCTTCTGGAGAACATTAGACTCCAACCTTGAGATTTTTTCCTTTTCAATTTCAATTTCTTTATAGATCTTCTCATTGATTCCCATGGATTTGATCTTTTTCTTGTCTTCATTTTCAAACATGCTCTCTAGAGTAACTAACCCTCTAGGTATATGATTGTTATTAAGTTGGATGACATCCTGTTGGTCAATCTCTTCTAGATTTTCCTCTTGAATAATCGATAAATGGGCTTCTCTCACCAAAAATTCAATTATTTGTTCATCACTTTCGAAGATATTCCAAAAAATCTATTTATATGGCATTGCAAGCCTGAAAATAATTTTGATCCCTTTGTCCTTTGTAACTCCTATGTCTGCAAAAGGGTTGAAATTATCTCCCCTTACTACTAAGGACTATGCTAAGGTATTATTTCTTCTGGGAATAAAATTAATGTTTAGGGCATCAAAGGATTCCATCAAATCACATACCTTTTTCTATATGCTTTCAGGTAATGGTGCTTATTGCTTCACCTTTCCCTTACCTGATTTACAATCAATTTAGAGTTGCCATATATATTAAATATTTTGATTCCCATGCTTTCATATTGCATTAGCCCAAGGTAGAGAACCTCATATTTTACAGCATTATTAGTGCATGACCATGTTAGCCTATATGCAAAACTCTTTGTCCCTTCTGATTAGGACTGTAATAGCACACCGACACCAACACCATTTTTGCATCTTGCACTATTGAAGTGCATGGTCCAGGTTTTTGTTTCTCTCAGGGACTAGTTAGATATAGCAGGAACTCTCTTCTCTTTTTATGTGCAAATATTGTATGTACCCATACTTGTCCCAAATTGACTATAATCCTCTCTAAAAGGTAGTTCATATTCAATTTCCAACTCTTCAAAGTTCTCCACTAATTCAAATTCCTCTAGAGGAGTAAGATTGCACATGTCCTCTTCAATTTTTTCAATGTGATAAAATACAGGCTTCTTTGGGGTTATTATTATCCTCTTTCCTTTGAAAGGAATCACCATGCTGGAATAGTCCATATACATACATCCTCCCAACTGTATAGTGAATTATCTTGAAATTCATAATCTAAAATAAGGCTCTAGATCCACCACTACTATCTCTTGAACTATGGTTACCTCAGGTGCTCTATGTAGCCTCATCAAGATATCTTGTATCACTCCCACTGTATTTACAGGTGTCCCATCTAACTGCAGAACTCTAGGCTAGGATCTGGTATATTCCATACTCGTCTCCTCATAAAATACTTTAGGCATAACTATGGTGGATGCCCCTAAGTCAATCATACATTTGTGGACAATCCAATCCTTCATCCTTAGAGAAATGTAAAAAGGAGGGGGTTTTTTATTTAAAGTGATAGGGGACATTTTATCCTTTTCATAGGGGATGTTGAGGATTGTGGTGGCCTACTTTTCTTATAGATATTTATTCAGAGAAGCTTTTAGTAGATCCATTTGGTCAGGAATGAAGAGAGTATCATATAGGCTAGCTTTGGATGGTATCTTCTTCATTTTCCCCATAATGTTATATTCAAACTTGGCATAGGTGGGTCTCTCAGGCCTTCTCTCTACCTCACCATACTTTCTTTTATATTATTGTGTGGCCTCAATTCTCTGCCTCTTGGTAATAGAGGGGAATCTAAGCCTCTCTTGGGCTTCATTCTTGGATCTTATCCTGTCTCCCTCAGTTTCTTTCTTAATTATTTTGGTAAAATTGATCACCTTGTCCTGGCCCTTAGGAGCCATGTCTATTTTTTCATTAGTCTGGGGGATAGGAAATATATCACTGCTTTGTGAAGGAGGATCCTTCTTCTTTTGAGAGGGGAATATATATTTTGTGGATCAACCTACACTATTTTATTGCATAACCTTGTCATGATAGAAATGGATCCATTCTCATCAAGATATTTTCCAACCATGATATGATCTGGTTGTCAGAGCATGCTCACTCTTCCTTTATGATTTGTCTCTGATTTCTCCATAACCTGTTGTACATGGTGTTGGTACATAACACAATATTGTGAATCATGGGAATAATTACACATCAAACACCATACATTCACCAAACTTATTTTTGAAGAACACTCAAGCTCTTCTTGGATTGTATTTACTCTAATCCTAGTGTTGCTAGGACTAGTTCTTTGATCCTTGTTAACATAAGGAAATCTCCTTTGTTAATATCTCTCCATTTCAATTTTTTCCATTGAATTCATCTTGTTTCTAAGAGTTTTCAAGGTATTCTGAATATCAAGGAGCATCGAGGATTCTTGGGGTATTTTAGAAGGAATGGGGGGAGGAACTACAGTAGGTGATGCTTTTAAATAAGGAATGAGAGTCATCTATGGAAATAGGGATGACAAAGGAGGAGGGTCCATATAAGATGATGTAGTTATCTGACCTTGGCCATTAGGGTTTTCTAAATTGTAGGGCAACACAACTTTTTGGGGTAATCTTCCCATATTAATAAGGACATTATCAGCATGAACAGTTGCATTGTAAATCTATGGAAATAACTCTACCCCAGATTGTTGGGTTCACAAGCCTAACACTGATCTGAGTGCTTTGATGTATACATATAAGTGAGGCTTGAAGTTGGTCTTGTTGTAGTGGGAATCCTCTTCTAGGTCCTATTGAAACTCAAGTTGAAGTCTGAAACAATTTCTTGTTGATGCTTTTGCATGGATGTGAATTGATTAAGGAGGGAAAAAGGATCAACAAATTCATTAAATTCTTCCACAAAAGGCTTAGCCAATACTGCCCATGAGGTATTGGTATTGTATTCAAGGGTCCTGAACAAATGTAGAATCTTTCCTCTAAAGTACAAGGCTAGAATATTGACAATAACATATTTATATTTTATATTGTTGATTGCTACTAGATTTAGAATATCTTGGCAGTGTTCATATGTATTTTTACCAAATCCATCATAGATGGGGATGGCCTTAGACACAACTTGGGGAATGTCATGCATTTAGGCTAGTCTAAGGGGACCAGTTGTATTCCAGCTAGGATACTATTGCAAGGGCTGATTTGGAACTGCATTTTGATTCTGATTTTGGTCCATGTTTCAAGGTGTAGCTCATGTTGGAGGTGGCCTTGGGTGTACTGTAGGATTCTCCTCAGAAGGATTTTCCTCTGAATGAAAATAATAACTCAATACCTTATAATAGTAGACCCTCTATAAGGTAGCTCACAGTAGAAAATAGAGTCTGTATTATTCCTTGCGGATGACCTAGTATTCATGAAAAAACTACAAGCTATAGGGATGATTTTTTGGATTTGCATACCATGGAGTCACCAAGTGAATTTGTTGATCACCACTTAGCAAGGTCAATACAATTCACCAAGTCTTGATTCCTTTGAGAAAAGATAAAAATAATAAAGAATATGATGAGTTTTAGTGTTTCTTGTAAACAGGTCCCATCGAGTGTGCCAAAATTGTTGGGATCCGAATTGACATCAAGTAAACTTGATACTACAACTATCTATCTTCTACCTTTCTAGCTAGACTTGCACCCACTAGTCACAGTTGAAAAATCAACGTTGGATGGACCAAAAACTGCTTTAGACCAACCTCTAGAGAAGGTTTGTTCCTTGTCAACTAACAGAATGTTGACTCAATTAGCTCAATAATGGTTTTGAGAGATAGTATCAAAAAAGGGTTTAGGGTTGAGAAATTATGAAATAATAGTGGTCAAATAGGGCTAACAATATAGGCATTCACAGGGAAAAACTTTAGCAAACTATTTCCAGTGTTCCACATTCAGGATTAGAAGCACCCAAAATAGAATAATCTTCATACAATAAAAGTAAAACAAAAATGTGCTCTAAGAAAGCAATTTCAATATCTAAGTTACGAACAATCCAATTTAGAAGAATAAATTAGTATTTAGACTTCACTAAAATAAACTTCTCAATAGCACAGATCTAACTATAAACATATTTCAATTACTTTACAACTAGTAATCCAGTACATATGGAATGAACTAACCATAATAGCATTGACAGAAATGCAATTCATAGCTCTAGCCTCTTAATGAAAGATATTCAAGACGATAAATCTTGAGTCAAAAATCCGAGTAATGCTCCTTCCATTAGTTTACAAAAGATATTACACAGTAGGGCAAGCAAACACTCTAGAACCGACCCTAAAAATTGAGGGTTCGATCTCTATATATTGTTTACAATGAAAGAAATAATAGGGGGAGACATTACAAGGATTTAGAATATGATAGATCAACAAAAAACTATGCTGGTATTATTTCATTCATTTGCAGGGTTCGAGAAATTCGCTCGATGCCACACACCATAGAAGATCAACTCTATAACTTGATGATTTGGTGATGATAATTATGCTTCAGGTCATTAGAAATCAGATCTGAACCTCTCATCATTCTTGAGGTCTTCATCCTACCGTAGATCTGCAACTACTCCGATTCTTGATTCTTGGTTCTTGGTCCTTGGCACCACTAACACTTTGTCTACCCGCTCAAACTGATTGGAATTTATCCGTCAAGAATTTGCCTTTGTATGCTCATAAAAATATCAACATAATATCTTTCGTTGATGCACTTCATGGACGACTGTGATTAAATTCCAATAATGCTATGCAGACAAGCAGGGTAGAACCAGTCACCAATTCACTCTAAAAAGAACACTGATGTTCGATTGGATGGCTTTGGCCAGGGGATTTAAGCTCTCATGAAAATACACTGCTTGCTTAGCAAAATATAGCTTGTCGTCAATCTGCTCAACTAAGTCTTCAAAATATTTTATTCATTTCTTGCATCTGCGACATAGGACATAAGTTAAAATCTGCTCCTTGGTTTTCGCTTTACTAGCTTTGACTTGGATTGACTATGGAATAGAGTGTGATGCCAATTAGCTCAAAAAGTAATGGAAGATGACTTTTGTTCTATTCCATTGCCTTTTTCTCCTTCTTGATGTTTTAAACTTCTTTTTGAGCAGCGTGGAGCTCATCGCCATTCTGCTTCAAAATAGCCTTGAAACTCAGCGAAATGGAAAATTCCTGACACTTAGTCACTTGAGCACACGAAATGAAGTTATGTCGCTAATCCACACTTTGAAAGGTGCTGACATCATCTAGACTCGATTGGATTATGAATTGGGATCCTTGCACTAAGCCGTTGTAAAATACACTAAGTATCGGGCAGGGTGGAACACTTTATCAAAAAAGGACCAAGTGTTGAGCATATTTGGGTATGTTGCACGGATTTGATCTGAAATACACTCTATCTTCAGCAGATTGGATTATCTTCATGCCTTCGAATAAATTTTAAAATTTTTTGAGGATGTGGTAATTTTGGGCCTACAATAATATCTAGATATGATATTGAAGTAGATCTAATTAAGATATTAGCTATTACTAACATGAATTTCCCATAAAATATAACTAAACTAGACAACTAAGGCAAATGCTAAACCTTTAGAAGATTTATATCACAACTTGTAAATAAATGATAACCCTTTTGCAAACTTTTGTGCAAGGATGTAAAATTTTGATGGGATGATGAGTTCCAAGTAACTTTTAATTCCTTAAAGACATACCTCACATCCCCTCATATCCTTATACCTCCTAATCCCTCAAACCCTTTGTTACTATACATTGTTGTAATCGTCTATGCCCTAGGAGCTATGTTATCCTAATATGATGATTACAACAATGTAATTGTTGTAATTGTTTCTAATGATGTTATCATCATATTAGGATAACATAGCTCCTAGGGTATAGACGATTACAACAATGTATAGTAACAAAGGATTATTTGAAATCTTATTAGCTATGAAACCCATAAAGAGAGCAGCTTATCCATATTCATGCAAAAGTAAGCATGCTTGGTAAAAATAAAGTTAGTTGTTAAGTGGTATGCGAAGGGGTGAATGTCGACATTGGTTGTTATATATATTTAATAGTGTTTGCATTGTGAAACATAACTTAATACTACCAATTTAATTTATCGATTGGTAATATGTTGGGCACTTATCAAGAGGAGACTTAGGTTCAAACCTTGGGGCATGTCCAATCTAGACAAAGGTAGTAGCTTAACCTGAGTCCATTGAATATTTACTAGTTTGATGATGGTGGTACTAATCCTAAACTAGTTGTTCAAAAAGGAAAGGTATTTGTTGATTCCTTTGTGTATTAGAAGGAAATAATGTCAATCTAATTGATAACTGGTCAAGATAGTTGCTCAACATTTTTTATTTGCATATATAATTGTTTCAAGATAATTGTCTTAGATATATGTTTTTCATTAAATTATTTTACATTTTCTTAAAAAAAGTGAAAAATCAGTTTGATCTCATGGGTGTATTTTTTTGGATAAGCATGGTGAAAAGCAATGACAAAGCAAACTGCTAGGAATAGAAAGATAAGGAAAAAAAAATAGATTTTCCAGAAATATAAGGATAAGGAGTGCATTGGAGATAACATCATTAAATCCAATTGTTTTTTTGCTTAGCTGGATAGCTTATGTTTTCTTTCTGCCTTCAAAAAAAGTCGATGGCTATATTTTTTTTTTTGAGTAGATTTAAAAAAAAACTTTGTTTTTTGCCCTATAACTCTATTTTATATTCTCTGCAATCAATATTTTTTTGTGTGTGTGCCTTTATTTTCTGAAAATATCTCATTTGGTATTAGAGCAACTCGATCTGTAGGGTTAAATGGAAGTAAAATCTAGTTATCTGCAGCTGCGAATACCCATGTTCAGTGGAGATCATTATAAATACTAGAGTATTCATATGGGGACCCTCATGATATATCAAGATCTGTGGGATTTGGTTTCACAAGGCTATACTGAGGTGGATGTAGTTGATTTTTCTATTATGACTATGGATGAGAAGAAAGAGCTCCTGGAGAGCCAAAAAAAGGATGCTAAGGCTCTTTTTATTATCCAGAGCAGGATTGATGTTTCTATCTTTCCCAAGATTGCAGAGTGCAAGGTTCTAAGGAAGCCTGGGATACCCTTGAAGCTTCTTACAAGGGATCAACCAAATTTTGTGTGGCTAAATTGCTAATGTTGCGCAGGGATTTTAAATCTCTTCGTATGTCTCAAGAGGAGACCATTGATGGTTTCTTTGTAAAGGTTCAGGACTTGGTCAATGTTATACACTCTCATGAAGAGGAGCTGGGCAACACCAAGATCATTTAAAAGGTACTGCGTAGTCTATCTAGAAGAGTTGACCCCATCACCATAGCTATTGAGGAATCGAAAGATCTTTCTCAGCTAACCGTAGCATAGTTTCTTGGTATTTTGACTACCTATGAGCACAAAAATTTTGATAGTGTTGAGTCCCTCGATTAGGCATTTCAAGGGAAGCTTCATTTTAGTTATCAGGGGTCTACATCAGGGAACGAAGCTCCTCCATCTGCTTCTTCATCTTCCTCCCGAGTTCATGGCAAATCTGGGCATGGAAGAGCTCATGGTAGAGGTCGTGGGGGAGGACTCCTAGTGGCAGATCTCAAAGCTCGACAACCCAACATTGTGATTTTTATGGTAAGGATTGCCACATTGAACAATACTATTGGAAGAAGAATAAAACACAACAGTTAGCCTACTACACTAAATGAGAAGATAACCACAATATTTTCTTGCTCAGTCATAACAAATTTGAAGTTGTAGATGACTATATTTGGTACCTTGATAGTGATTGTTCTAATCACATGTCTAGCAATAGAAACATTTTTGTCAAACTTAAGGAAATGGCTAGTGGTCGTGTCAAGTTTGGAGATAACAACCAAGTAAATATTGTTGGCAAAGGAACAATTGCTTTCAGAGCAAGATCCGATCATATTATGTATATGCATGACACCTACTATGTTCATGGGTTGAAGAATAATATTCTGAGTATTTGACAACTCTGCCATAAAAAATATAAGGTTGCCTTTGAAAAGAGCAATTGTAAGATCACGGATGAGACAAATCATAGGGTGATTGCTACTATTATCATGTCTGAGAATAGAATGTATATGTTGAGGATGCAACCGACCACCAGTTGCTTGAAATCCATTGAATACCTTCCTTGGTTGTGGCACAAATGGTTAGGGCATCTCAACTTTAAATCTTTGACTAGTTTGCAGAAGATGGTTAAAGGTTTGCCCACCCTTTCCCATCCCTCTCATCCTTTATGTGAAAGTTGCATTGCTGGTAAACAACACATGAAGTCCTTTCCAAAGCATAATTATAGGGCAAAGTCTCCTCTTGAGCTAGTGCATACTGATCTATGTGGACCAATGCAGACTCCTACTCTTGGAGGTAAGTGCAAATATATGCTACTCTTAATTGATGACCACTCCAAAATGAGCTGGTGTTATTTGCTATAAACTAAATCAGATGCTTTTGATTGATTTGTTAAGTTAAAAACTTATGTTGAGAAGCAATCTAGTTATTTCATTAAGAAGTTTAGGACTGACAGAGGGGGAGAGTTTATATCTAATGAATTTAAATAATATTGTAGCAAACATGGGATTCAGAGGCAGTACATAGCTGCTTACACACCATAGTAAAATGGTGTTGTTGAGCGAAAGAACCAAACTATTTTGGAGATGGCTCGATGCATGATCAAAGAAATGAATCTTCATAACAATCTTTGGGGGAGGCTATTGATACTATGGTATATATTCTTAATCATTTTTCTACTCAAGTTCTCACAAATTCCACTCCATATGAAGCTTGGTTTGGCCAGAAACCAAGCATCTCCCACCTCTGAATTTTTGGATCCACTTGCTACATTCATGTCCCCAAGGATAATAGGAAGAAACGTGATGAAAAGTCCAAATGTATCATTGTTGGATACTCTAATGAGTCTAAGGCATATCGGTGCTTCGATCATGTTATTGGCAAGGTACATATTAGTAGGGATGTGATTTTCCATGAAGGGGGAGTCTACAAGAAGGGGGAGGACACTGTTGTTGATAATTCTCCTACATTTACATTTGATGATAATGTTTCTCTCGATGATTCTAATTCGGTCTCTCAAACTCAACCTTCATCACCTCCCACACATGCCACCACCTCACCATAGTAAGCCCAGCCAAACAGTCCTCCTACTACTCCTACATTCCCACTGGTTAATAATAAATGGATTAGTGAGCGGTATCATCCTCCATCACTAATGTTGGATGAAGATTTAAACAAGCGAGTGATACGGTCTCAAACTAGAGGGGGTAATCAAGAGGTAAAGATCATATATGCTCTTATCTCTCCTTCATTTTCTGATCCTTCATCATTTCAAGAAGTTGTTGCTCATGATGTTTGGAAAAGGGCCATGGAAGAAGAGATAACACAGATCCAAAAGAATGACTCTTGGGAACTAGTTGATGCTCCCAATAATAGAAAGTTCATTGGTGTAAAATGGATCTATAATACAAAGCATAATGTTGATGGAACAATTACAAAATACAAGGTACATCTTGTTGCTAAAGGCTATGCTCAAAAAGAGGGACTTGACTATGATGAAACATTTGCTCCTGTAGCTCACTTGGAGACTATTCATTCTCTCTTGGCACTTGCATCTCATTTTGATTTGAAGGTTTATCAAATGGATGTCAAGTCTGCCTTCTTGAATGGCTACTTGAAGGAAGTGGTCTTTGTGGAGCAACCAGAAGGGTTCATGGTGGCTGGCCAACAACATAAGGTATACCGCTTGAAGAAGGCTCTCTATGGTTTGAAGCAAGCCCTCTGGGCTTGGTATGCTCGGATTGATGGCTATCTTAGGTAACATAGTTATCAGAGATGCACATCAGAGAGCATGGTGTATACCAAGGTTGAAGGTACTGATTTCATCATTATTTGCATTTATGTTGATAACATTATCTTCTTGAGCAATGTTGATTTCGTGTTAAATCAGTTTAATACTGCCATGGTTAATGAATTTGAAATGAGTGACTTAGGGGAGATGAGTTACTTTCTTGGCATGCAAGTTGAGCAATCTTCTTCTGACATTTTTATTTCACAATCCAAGTATGTTGAGGATATGCTTGTCAAATTTGGTATGAAGGATTGCCACCCTGTTGATACTCCAGCTGTTGTTGGTTGCAAACTCATGAAAGATGATTCTTCACCACTAGTCAATGCAACCTTGTATCGCTCCTTAGTTGGTAGCTTGATGTATTTGACTGCTACTCGTATTGACATCATGTATGCTATGATTTTGGTAGCACGGTTTATGCATTCTACTCATGAGTCTCATTGGAGGGCAGCCAAACGTATTTTAAGATATGTTCGTGGTACCAAAGACCATGGATTGTGGTATAAATTCATTAACAATAATCTAATTACTGCTTACACTGATGCTAATTGGGTCGGGTCTCTTGATGATAGGAAGAGCACCTCTGGGTATGCATTCTTCTTTGGTGAATCTCTTATCTCTTGGAGTAGCAAAAAACAACAGAATGTAGCTCTTTCTACAGTGGAGGCAGAGTATATTGCAGCATCTTCATATTGTACTCAAGCTATTTTGCTGGAGCGTCTATTCGGTGAGCTTGGTATGGAGCTTGGGCTGCCTATTTCTATTCACTGTGAAAATAAAAGAACAATTACAATGACAAAGAATATTGTCTTTCACAGTCAGACCAAGCATATTGATATTAGGCACCATTTCATGAGAGACCTGGTCGATGATGGTTTCCTTCAATTTACCTTCTGTTCTACTGATGCTCAGTTAGCAAACATCTTCACCAAGCCCCTGCCAAAAGCTCATTTTTGCTATACCAGAGACTACCTATGCGTACATCCCATTTCGCTCAAGGGGGAGATTGAAAAATCAGTTTGATCTCATGGGTGTATTTTTTCCGGATAAGCATGGTGAAAAGCAATGACAAAGCAAACTGCTAGGAATAGAAAGACAAGGAAACAAAAAATGAATTTTCCAGCAGTAGAAGGATAAGGAGTGCATTGGAGATAACATCATTAACTCCAACTATTTTTTTTTTGGAAGTTTTTATTGCTTAGCTGGATAGTTTTTGTTTTCTTTCTGTCTTCAAAAAAATTCGGTGGCTATGTTTTTTTTCTAAGTAGCTTTAAAAAAAAAAGCTTCATTGTAAAAAAAAAAAAAACTCTGTTTTTTGCCTAGTAACTCTGTTTTATATTCTCTACAATCAATATTTTTTTGAGTGTGCCTTTATTTTATGAAAATCTCTCATAAAGTGTTTTAATAATATTTATATCTATTTATTGCTCTAGAGGATATTCAAGCTTTGGCTCTTCTTGAGAAGATTCAAAGTTCAAACACGACCATGTGTATGGTTGTGTGTTAAATTTCCTATTGATAAGTTGAGCTCTCCCCCTTATGAGAAGTCATCAAGGAATGAGGATGCCTAGCCCTGAGTGTTGGTCACAAGGGTTTCTCAACACTAACCAAATTTAAAAATAAAAAATAATTTTTAATGTTTAGTCCTAGGGGATACTGCAACGGTCCAGGCTTTGGCTCTTCTTCAAGCGGTCCAATGTTTAAACTGAGGTATGTGTGCATGACTATGTGCTAAATTTCTATTGATAAGCTCAATTCTCTCCCTCATGAGAATTCATGGTGGAATGGGGATTCCTAGACTTGAGCATCATTTGTAGAGGTTTCTCACACTAACCAAATACAAAAAAATGTCTTCGAGAGGACATCGTTCGGGCTTTGCCTCTTCTTCAGAAGGTCCAAAGTTCAAACCAGGATATGTGTGGTTGTGTTAAATTCTCTATTGATAAGCTCAACTCTCTTCCTTATGAGAGGTTATTGTGGGATGAGAATGTCCATCCTTGAGCGTTGGTCTAGGGTTCTGGGGAACAACACAAAAATTTAGACTTTGGCTCTTCTTCAAGTCCAAAGTTCAAACCACGATGTGTGTGGATGTGTTTTAAATTATCTATTGGTAAGCTCAACTTTTCCCTTTATGAGAGGTCATGGTAGGATAGAAATGCCCAACCCTAAGTTTCAGAGGAGTTTGCCACACAAATCAAATCCAAAAAATAAACATTTATATCTATATTTGAAAGTGCGTCTTATACTTTTATAGTATATAAATAATTACTAACATATATTATAATATATGACAAATATAAATCTTATGATATATTATATATATAATTTAAAATAATTATCATATAAATTTGTAATGTAATGTAGTCTAACAATTATGTTGGTATCGTTGAAATACTAAAGTTAGTCATGTTTCTTTTAAAACATGCAGGTGACCAATTTGATGTTTTTAATTATAAATTTTTTTGGTTACATAGATGAATTGGTTACAATCTTAATTTTTAGTAATTGCCAGTGAAGTTGGCAAGGTTCAAACTATGAGCGAAAGCTTCCAACATACCTATCGTATTCTTTAGTCTGGTTCAATACGTGGTATGAAAGAGATTGTCTGACAAGTAGGAAACACATCGCCGTCATCAGTTAGGTTCAACACACATAGAAGTCGGATCAAGTTACTGACTATGCATAGGCACGCTCATGATTTTTAATTATATTGGAATATTTCAACGGGTAAGTAAATAATATTGGGAAATTCCAACGGGTAAGAAATAGAGCCAACTTAGGGGCCATGACAAGGTTCTTTTTCTTTACGACCAAAAAATCAATGCAATTTTTTTATATATCTTACATTATTTTTTTTTAGTAGTTTTTAGTAATCGTTAAGAGTCACGGGCTGATTCTATTTTGTGTAGTTGTTGATCTGACGTGAGATGAAGACCACCCATCATTTGGGGCCATCTTCATCAATCGGAGCCATCATTGTCAGTCTGACACACACTTGTTTCGAAATAGATTTCTACTTTTGCAGATTAGCATCCCAAAGTTTAAATCCAAATTTCTTCTTCATAAATATCTAACTAAACAATCCACCTAACTTTTAAAAATAATTTATAATGCAAAAATAATACCTATCATTAAACTTTCAATCTATTTAATTTTCATATTTCCTTTTTGCTACAAACATCATTATGATATCTTATTTCGTGGTGTGGTTGCTCGTTAAAGCATCTTTTCAATTTTTTTATTATGATATCATTAAGAATAGGTTAAATATATTTAAATTATAATTTTTATTATTTTTAAATATGTTTTGATTATATTTTTAATAATTAAAGTAAAATTACATTCGTTTTTCTAAGTTTTTTTTTTTTTTTTGGTTATATAAGAGAGTTGGCTACAACCATTTTTTAGTAACTGGCAGCACAGGGTTCAAACCATAGAGACTGCAACCACCAAACCTATCCATCTCGTCAATTGTTGACCCGACATGAGATGGAGACCGCCTGATCACTTGGGGGTTCGTATTGTCATCGTCAATCTAATGTGCACTCTGAAAGGATTAAGAGCAGTCTGTCTTCGCATTTTATTTTTCAAGTGCTTATATGGTGGCAGAAAAAAACAAATTATATGGTTGGTAAGCTTTAATTCCCACCGTTGAAATCAGGACAGGACATGCATGGTGTACTTGTATCAAGCTATGATTCCACGTCATCGGTGTCTATAGTGGAAAAAGTTAAATTAAGAATTAAAAATAAATAAATATCTTCGAACTTATAGAGAAGAGGATCTGAACATCATTCATCGTTGACCAATTAACTAGGGATCAAATTTGAAGCTTCAATTGCAACTTTGCAATGTACACCATTTTTCCCTCCAAGCTTTAGAATATATTTTGGTACTTTGAAGGATGATAAGGAGGTTTCTAAGAAAAAACCATTAAATTTTGTGTATATTTGTTTTATTTAAATTATTATTATTATTATTATTATTTTATTAGGTGGAAGGAGGAGATTTGAAAGGATCTTCAAACCTTTTATAAAAATAATTAAACTATTCTCTTCGGAGAACCAAAAAATATAGGAACAAAATAGAGTTAACCAACATAGCTACCATCAGGTAACCTAGCATATCCCATGTACGCATCCAAGATAAAAACCAAAAATACCAACCTCCCACGCAAGGGAGGGCTACCTGACAAGACAAAAAAACACCAACAGGCAAAACACATATGGGGATCCCACACCTTAATCCTTTAGTCTATTAGGTCCATTTTCATTCGTGTATACATCTTACTTATTCACTTCCTATTATTCTCAGCCCATTAACACCATAATTTCTTTTGTGCACAAAATGGTTGCTTGCATGGAGTCTATAAGCGACTTCTACAACTTCAAAAGCATCCTTTTGAAGGACTTGGGTGTACTACGGGTATCCTGGGGTCAAGAATTAACCTCCTTTTTTGTATTGGCCAACCTAAAATGAAGTTTGATTTTTTTGAAGGCTAAGAAAAATCATCAAAGTCACATTCATCCACGTAAAGAGGAGCTTTACCAGTATTTGCTAAATTTTCCACCAAATGCTTGGAACACCTGGTTCTTTCCTCGCTCCGTCCAACTCCTTTCAGGGGGGACTCTACCACCTTGGCCTTGGAAATCAAAACATGGGTTGTGTTGATGACCTCCCAACTCAAAGAATCACTCTACTTAGAGTGAGATGAGTATGGATAGTCAATAATGGGAGGTGTCACCCTAGCAAGGGAATTCAAGATCTCCTCCCTCGACAAACCTCTTGCTTTAACTACGTGGTCAAAAATCAGCTTTGCCAACCCTTGGTGGATTGGGTCCAACGCAACCCATTTCTTCACCCTACTCATCGACCTCGACATAAACTAAAACAAGAATGAAGGGGTATTCATGAGCCTCATGTGACATGGGTGGTCAAGAACATAAAATAAAAACTCCTTAGAATGTCATGAGAATGTCATGATTTTCGTCTAGTGTAAAATATTGCATTATCACCAATGTAATTTTATCCTAAGGTGATTTCAAAGACGATTTCTTAAATCTATTTTGAAATTTTACCAGCTCCTCATCTTCTCCTAAGAATTATTGAGATTCTTTGGCCAAGGATTTTTTCTCTCTATTGTGCACATATTCATCAACAAGCAACCCCATCACTTCAATGATTAGGGGAATAATAACCTTGAATTCAAGGATTTCCACTCTGACCTTTCCACTGCACCGCGAATAGGCCATATGCTTGGCCATTTACTTCTTGTGACCATTAAATTTCATCAAGCACTGAAGGAAATTACCCTTTTTTAAGGATTTTTCTTATGTCCTCATCTACGACTAGAGTACTCGATTCAAGAATCAACATTGCCATTCTTCTCAGAAAACTTATGCACAAGAGCTTGCCAAGAAGAATCGAATACCAGACGATATCCAAAGCAATATCGTAGACACCAGATAAACCAACACTTTATTGAACATCAACTAAAATTATAGGGAACTTAGACTTCTAGCATTCTCCCAAAGTCCAAGCTACCCTGAAAACCTACAGCCTCAAATTCCCACGAGAAATATCGAGAAGCAAAGCAAGTAAAGTTTTTTCAAAACCAAGTGGATAGTTGGAATGATAAAAGAAACATATTTCAGCCCAACCAACTACCAACAGACCACACCAATGCCAACTATCACTCTAGGACTTACACCATGGAACAAACACCAAAATTATACTCCCATGGATCGTTGCAACCTTCTTAAAAATAAATCGACCATTCTAGGGCCCTAGAACCCAACTCTAGGCAGATTTGTGGTGATATTCATGGATTAGAGAAAAGACTTTTTACATGCTCTCACAGTGTCCCAACCAGTATCTAGTGCTTCTTGCATGCCAAACATCCACCTCAGCACATGCACAACCATCATGAAGGGAAAACCTAGAGCTTGCTCAATCAAAGCAGTCCATGAATTGCTAATAGTAATCCATTTTCTAAACCGCTCTTGCCACTATTAAGGGCTCATGCCACAAGAAATACCTGACCACTCAACATCGTATTGGTTTGCATCCCTTGGCCAATCAAAGTGATGATTGTTGATTTGACGTACACCACCTTGGTTCATAATATAGTCCACCACATGTGATGATGACTTACTATCCTCCTCCATGTAATTCATACAATTCCTTTAAAATTTTGAGAGCCCTTAAACCCAAAAAATTACACGCAAAAAGTCTGCCAACCAAGGCCAACCACCTAGACCTCCGCCATATAGGAATCGAAAAACCTGATCTAGTGGCATGAAAAGAATTAAGTTTCAAACATGAAATTTTAAAGCACCCTGTCTATAAGGCATGAAAGGGGCCTATATCCAAATACAGAGGCACAAAGCTTTCTTAGCATCTAAAGTGATGTAAAAAATATAAAGACCAAGCTCTACAATAGTGACCCTTTTGCTCTTGAAGCCTGTGGACAATCTGATCCGTCTCCATCTCACAAGGTGATGGAGTAACCCACACTAGGATAACATAACCTCATTGTAAAAAATGTTTAATCATTTTGAAAAGCCTTCCCTCCTTATGGTTATGTCTTCTTGGTATAGGCCCAAGTTGGTGAGGAAATCCATAGATTTATTACCCTCCCTAAAAATATGCTTAATTTGAACTTCCTCCAAGTTTTGGATCATTCTTTTATACTCTAAAATTAGATTTTCTATGGTCCAGCTGGGAGTTTAACTGCCATTAACCAAGTTGATGATGTTAAGGGAGTCACCTTCGGTAACAACTTTCTTGCAATCCAAGGCTTCAATTAATGATTTTTTAATAATAATTTAAAATATAGATTATACATCATAATATATATTTATGTTATAAAAAATAATTTATCTAAAAATATTTATATATTGGATGATATATTTTAGATTACTTTTTCAATATATTATTAGGATAGTGATGAATTATAAAAGTATATATTTGTTTAATATGCCTACTTAATATAATTAATAATGATAGAGATGGTTTTACTCCTCTCAACTTTTAGAGTAGGTTGAATTTTGATAATTTAATAATATAATCCAAGTATTTTGATTGTTGGCTAGTAATAACTAACTTTTAATATTGTATGCATTATAGTGTAGGTTGAATAATGACCTTCTTTGTCATGATACTCATATAATACATCTTTCAATTTCTTCTCTTTGATACATCTCAAAGCACACCATCATTGTCTTTATGAAATAATACCTTGTTGATCATCTTATAATTGATTATCTTCTATCATAGGTATGAGACCTTGTGCACACTATTATTTTGTATGTATTCTATGATCTCTTGCATTTAACCCATTTGATCTTTGACCATGTCCTTCTTCATGTGGTTCTAGATTAGTCGACTTGATTTCAATGTCAAACTCTTGAATTTTAGCTATCTAACCTATCTTCTTTTTACAAGTTCTTCTTACAACATGAATGTTTTAACATTGAAATATACTCCAAACACCATAGTCTTATTTTGTAATAAATAATATTAGAATTATCTTAATGCTTTGACCATAGCATTGTCATAGATATTTAGGGACTTATTCATACGTTTTCCTTTTAACTTTTATGAGTGTGTTGTATGATAATGCTAGCACCTATCTCGAACACATAGAGTTTTAAGTCCCTACTAAAATATGTAGTAATCAATACTAGTGCTCTAGAAACCACATCTTTAATATTTTAGAAAGCATGTTTGATTTCTTTCAAAGTGAAAGTGACATTACTTTTTAGCATTTCATAATTGGTCATACCATCTAGGAAAAATGTGTGATAATATTAGCTAAAGAGTTGATTTCGCACAAAAATGATTGAATCTATTTTTTTGAGGATAGTAACGGCAAATCTTGATTTGTTTTGGTGCAATTAGGGTTAATAGCAAGTCCATATTTGGGTTTAGGGAGATTCCATACTCCCTACTCACTTAAATACTATACAAAGGTGTTTTTATGTATTTTTATATCTTTTAGAAATGTGGTTAACTTGTCTAGATACACTAAGAATTACTTCATTGATGAGCTCTTAAAATGTAATATTCATTGTGCATTGAAAATTAGCACTTATGGTAGAAATTTCAAATGGCATCCTTTGATATGTAAACATTGTCCATTTGGTGGTGATATATTCTTAACATGATATCATCTATAAGGTTTGATCCATCAAAAGTAGTGGGTAATGATCTTTCAAGAAATCCTTTTTTAGATTTTGAAAATATACACACAATCTAATATCATTATTATTCTTTTGGAGTGGCAAAAAGTTTACAACTCAAGTTGATTTCTTAATCAAGTAGATAATATATGCTTGTAATAGTTTAAGTAATTATTTTCTTATCATAAGTTTTGAATTTAGGGTTAGATGGTCATTGTTTCTATCTATGCCCTTGACATCAAATCTATGGTATGTCTAATCACCTTTCTAGCATACACCTTTAAGTCATTATATTTGTAGGTAATGGTATCATCATTTTTAGCAAAAACTTTACTCAATATGACAAAATCCTTGTCTATACAATCTTTCCTAGAGATAAACATTATCAATAAGTATGGACTCTTGCCTAAATACTTCTTTTCTTGGCATTGTCATCTAGGTTGAATAGGATTCCAATCATTATTATACCTTTTCAAAGTTGATTTTTTTTGGCATGTTGAACTTAGTGAAAAGGAAGTTTATAATTTGTTTATCATTGTTAAACACTTGCTAATGATTGATATTTTATTGTAATGACTAAGCTTAAATATGGGTTTTGATCTTTCAAGTTGGTCTCATATGCTAGTTATAAGACTGATGAATATGTCTAAAGAAGCTAGCTCACCTTCCCTTTGATTTTGTTCAATTATTACTATAGAAATTTTGTGACTTGAAAACCTTCTATGATTTAAAAATAAAAAATTTGACTAATTTGAAACTTAGATTTTCAAGTTAAAGAAGATCATAAAAACGTGTAATTAAGAAATAACAAAGTATAACAAATCATAATACAAATTTATAAGCAAAATAACATAATGATTTTATTGATTAAAAAATAGAGTATAATGTAAGCAATCTCTAAGAAGAGAAGAGATGCTATAACATTGCAACCATTACTCCTTTTTATAATAAGGGATACCATATTTATTTATTGGAAGGTCACCCATATGGAAATGTGATGGTTCAAAAATATAAAATTACTATTTTATTTTGCATTTTTTAGGACCATTGTAGTTTTTTTTCTAGAAATATGTCAACAACTTGTTTATGATACTTTCTTATATATTTTTATGCCCCTAATAGAGGATCAAAAATAATGTTTTTTTGGATATTTTCAAGCATAAAATTATGCTATAAAAAGTTCACATGCCTAGATAATTCTAACAAGTCCCAAAATCTATGCTTGTGTAGTTTCATTTAATTATTCTTTGTAGCATTGACAAATTAAACCTATTTTTACCACAAATTTAAAATTATCCAACTTTGTTTTTATATTTGATGCCTAATAATTCTACTCTTTGGATATCTATATGTAATGCTTCGTACTTAGTTACATTATTTATGAACTCAAACATCAATTAACAAGATTACTTGAGATGGATCAATAAATTTGATTTCAACCCTTACACTATTCCTAGTTCTAGCTCTATCAAAGTACATGATGTCTATATCATTAGCATTTTAAGTCTAATATTTCATTAGATCTTAACACTACTTCTTATTAACCAAGTACTGGATAATTGCCTATTTATTTAAAAGAGTATTTGGTTATGATGTATAGAAATTGATTGGGATCGAGGGTTCTAATATTGTGGTGAGGATTATATTTTCTACGTGGAGTTTGTGTTTTAGGGTTCTGCATTTTGGAGGATTGTAGATAATTTTTAGAGAAGGAGGAGGTTGAAAGATTGGGATTTTTGAAAAATAAATTTAGGGTTGAAAGAGTGGCATTTGTGCAGAATAAATCTATAGATAATTTTCAAATGAGGAGGTTGAAAGATTAGGATTTGCACAATGGGGAAGTTGTAGAAAGTGACTAGTAGGTTGAATGAAGAGCACAGAAGTTGCAGGAAGTGATCAGTAGGGAGTTACAGTAGGAAATATTGATGAAATATTTTAGGGTGAACATTAAGGAGAAGGTTCCAAATAAAGATCGGACCCTAGGAGTTTCAAATGGGGACCCATCCTCTATTAGAACATAATCACCAAAGTGTTGGGGGACAGTTTGATCCCCATGAGAGGGGTCATCAGGATAAAGGGAATCACATGAATCTGGTATTCTCTTTTACCAAGGTGGTGGCAAGGTCATGTTATGGAGATGGAAAGCAGGTTCAGTATGATATATTCCTAGAAAATATTAAACTGTGGATCCCAAATAATATCATTAGGAGAAATAATAGAGAAAGCTCTTGGTACTTGATTGGAAAATTCCAGGGTAGTGAGTCAGAGTTGGAGTCTATTCAAAAATGGGTATTGACCAAATGGAAACCATTGGGTTCTATAGACATTGCAACACTCCCTAGGTCTTTTTTTCTTGTCACGCTCAATTGCAACAAATACTCCAAGTGAATTTTAGGAGGGCCATTAGAGAAAAGAGTAAAATTTAACTCCCCTCCTCCTGGATTAGAAGGTGAGAAAGCTCCCCTTTCTCCTTTAGATATGTCCTTACCCTAAGGCTTATGTAAGGAGATCGACCCTTTAATAGAGGCAGGCTTGGGTGAAAAAAGGGAGTGGCAAATTTTTCTAAAGATGGAGAACCCCCTCATATGGTGTCTAGATAGACTGAAGTCAAGGAGCCTCTCTCTTCAAGCTGAGATGAACTAGGCTGAGGATGGGGAGCCCCATCAAGAGGATACTGGCAAGGTTGAGGATGGGAAGCCTACCCTACTCTCCCCACTAATTTTTACAATAAACTTAAGGAGTAGTCCTAAGAAGGTTTTATAGAGTTTAACTTTGGAACTAGTTCAAAAGGAGGGCACCAAAACTCCTGACACAAATATAGATTATTGCCTAGGGCCTTCTCTAGAGGAGGTAAGCTATAAATATCTAGTTTTGTTCAATTCCTTTGAAAGTTTACATATCTTGAAGATCCAGTACTGCAACAAATTCTACTCTCTGTTTCGAAGAAACCCCCCTCTTCCAATCCCATCATGAATAGTTATCTTGGCCTCAAAACTAGGAGCCATCATAAAATAGTGGATGTTAGGGCTGAGAAAAAGGTGGGTAAACCATCAAATAAACCTTTAAGGAAAAGGGAAGCAGATTTTAAAATAGCCAATAGTTCTTAGACACAACTAAATGTTGATAATAATATTGACTTGGGAGGCAAACAATTGAAGCTAGAAATCTTCAGTCGATCCTCACAGCCACTCATGGTTGAAAAGAAATCTACAACCCGTAAATGAAGTTACTTTGCTGGAACATTAGACGATTGAATGGATCCTTAAAAAGGTGGTTACTAATCTCTATCAAAAAATACTACTCCCCAAACATAATTTTCATATAAGAATCTAAGATTGGGAGTAAAAACAATGATTCAGTAAGAAATTCCGTTTGGAAGAATGTTAGATTTGTTTTAAGCCCAAATGATGGATCTTCTAGAGGTTTGTTTTCTTTTTGGAACCTATTAAAGGTCGAGCGATATGTGATCTCCTCTTCTCAGAAAGTTATCAATTTGTTATATTTTTGCAAGTTGACTAACCAAAGATGGGTCATGTAAATATTTATGCACAAAAAATTGGCCCTAGCAGGAAATTTTTTTGGTCCTCACTTTTGCAAATGAGAGAAGGATTCAAATAGGAGACCTGGGTTCTAGTAGGTGACTTAAATTCGCATCTATTCCCATACAATAAAAAATGGGGTAATTCCCATTGTTAAAGAAGCATGGAGGACTTTGTAGATTTTGTTAGCCAAGGAGAATTGATGGATCTGGAATTGAAAGGTGCCCGCTTCACCTGGAGCAATCATCAAATTGGATAGCAACTCATTTTGGTCAAGCTAGATGGAGTATTTCTTTCAAAGCCCTTTGGCTTAAAGAAGGTGAATAGAACACCAAATTCTTTCACATATTAAATTTAAGGTACAAGAGTGCAAATCATATCCATGAGATAGACATGGAGGATGGGACCAAAGCTGTGGATATACTGGATATCAAAATCGAGGTAACTTCATACTTCAATTCTTTATTAGGTTCTAAAGATAGAAGAGACTTAGGGGTTGAAAATTTTTTGCTTCAAGCTATTCTCAATCTTGTAATGTAGGATATGAATAAGTTTCTTGAAGCATCCTTCAAAGATGAAGAATTAAGAGAGGCCGCATTTGCTATGGGTGCATCAAAAGCATCGGGTCTATATGGTTTCCCTCCACTATTTTTCCCAAAAATTTGGTATATAGTTGGGAAGGAAGTTTGCAACACGATGAGGGAAGCCAAAAACTTTGGAGAGTTCCAGCCTATCAACCTTTGCAATACTATTTATAAAAGTATCTCCAAATCCTTGGCTAATAGGGTTGGTTAATGACCACCCTTATCGATTGACAAAGCTCAAAGTTATTTTGTACTAGGCATACAAATATTGGATGGGGTTGTGGTTGTGCATGAAATCCTCTATTCAACATAGAAAAGTGGAAGGCTAGGAATGTTTTTCAAGTTAGATATGAAAAAATCTTACGATCATGTATCTTGGGATTTAATGTTTGTTTGTTCAACAAATTCAATTTTAGACAAAGTTGGGTCAAGTTGATTAAGACCTGTGTCTTATAAGCAAAACTTTTAGTGTTGGTCAATGGAGCCCCAATTGGGTACTTCCAAAGCCTTGGAGAGCTTCACCAAGGAGACTCGATCTCCTCTTACCTCTTTATTCTCATGGCTGAGGTATTGGGGAGTTTATTTTCTCGTAATCCTGTGATTAAAGGTATCAATCCAACCCTTTCCTTCGACTCGCTCTCCTACCACCAATTTGTGGATGACACACTCTTATCACTCATTGACTTTGTTTTCCAAGCCAAAGAGGTGAAGTCCATTTTATCTACCTATCAAAATGCAACTGGTCAAAGAATCAATATTTCTAAAAGCTTAATTTTTTTTAATACCCCCCAAGCTCGGCAAAAAAAGACTATATATATCCTTGGTTGTAGAGTTGTTGAATTCCCTGCCACCTATTTGGGCTTGCCTCTTTTCATTGAAAGAATGAAGGAGTGTTTGTGGGACCTGGTGATCGAATAGATGCAGTGATATCTTGGTAATTGGAAAGGAGCTTTACTCAACCAAGCAGGTAAAATTATTTTGGTAAAAATTATCTTGTAAAGCATTCCATTATATTTTATGTCTATTTTTAAATTATCTATGAAAGTTTTGACCAAATTAGAGAGGATTCAAAAGACCTTTCTATGTATGGGACCTTAATATCACAAGAGGTTTCACTTTGTATCTTGGACCCAAGGTTGTACAAGAAAATAAAAGGTGGGTTAGGTTTACGTAACATTCATCACAACTAAGTATTTGATCCACTCATAGATTTTGCTCACTGATCCCCTTCTCCAAGAGGGGTCCACCTTCTAGTAGAGTGTGAGTAAATTCAAATTAAATTTATCTCTTAGGGCTTGATGGATCATGGGGAATGGTAAATCCATTGACTTTTGGTAGGATTCATGGCTCCTTGAGCACCCGCTAATCCAAGATACCAACCTATCACCAGCAAAACCTCTTACTCGTAAACTTGGATGGTCTAAAGTAGAGAATTTTATTACAAGTATGGGAGGTAGGAGAATTTGGAAATCAGTGCCCACCTCTAACTGTAGTAGGGAGTAAGCTAATGCTTGGGTTGTCATCTCAAATTTACTCCAGATCCAGGTTTTGAAAATTCATGAAATCGAGGATTCTAAAGGAGAAAATGAGGGCTCATTTTCAATAAAGTCAACCTACCTCTTCATTGACTCTAACTCTCCTCAATGGTATCTGTCTAATAAAATTTGGATGAAGAATATGATCCCCAAAGTAAATGTATCTTATTGGTTGGCCAAACAGAATAGATATCTCTCTTGAGAATCTTCGTAGGAGAGGTATGTGTTTACCCAATAGGTGTTATCTCTGCGAGGCTACTCAACAATCGTGCCTCCACCTATTTTTCTATTATTTCTTCTCTACTACAATGGTATTCCATATTTTTTCATACCTAGAAATTCATTGGGTCTTGCCAAATTCTATTTCAGAGGTCTATTTGTAGTGGACTTCACCTTTAAAATCAACCCGTTTGATCAAATTTTTGATCTTCTTGCTCCCCCACTTATTTTGGAGCATTTTATGGGAGCGTAATCAAAGAGCCTTCAAGAACTCAAAGCATGATTCTAAATCTATTTTTAGTAGTGTGATTGGGACATCTGTGGAGAATGTGACCTCTTATTTCTCGGATATGCATGGTGGGCTCCTTTATGAAGCCTCGATATAGCTCAAGTTTGGTTTTCCTCAGCAAACTATATCTAATGACCCACCTCCTCCCCCTATTTGATATTCTCGATTTGTTGGTCCCCTCCCCCTACAGATTGGGTTAAACTCAACATTGACGGTGCTTCTAAAGGGAACCCAAGTCTTGTTGGGGTAGGTGGTGTACTTAGAAATGATAAAGGGGATCTGCTAGATGCCTTTGTCAAATTTTTTTCAATCCAGACCTTCCATTTTGTGGAAGCTATAGCACTCCTTCAAGGTATCTTATTGGTGGAATCCTTAGGTTTTAATAAAGTTATAGTGGACACGGTATGTTAAATATTGTTAATCTAGTCAAGAAGTCTTGCACCCCATATTGGAAGATAACAAATATCATGGAAGAAACAGTAAATTTTTTTTACTCAATATCAGAGGCACAAATTCAACATATTTTTCATGAAGGAAATAAAGTGGCAGACCTGATAGTGAATTTTGGGCTATCACAACAAGAACTTACAGTTTGGATGAAAAAATTTCCTTAGTCTTTAGAATTTAATTATGGATGATCATGGTTAGGTGTGGGTGCTAGTTATGGGATTTTAGGCAATAAGGGGGGATATTTCCTATGCTTTTTGGAGCCTCTTATTTTTTGATGTTTTCCTGCTGGTAGGAATTTGGTGCTAGGTGCCTCGTGTACAATGGGTGCCAGTTGACTAGGAGCCTTATCTTCTCAAGGTATCACGCTCTTTTTTGGTGGCATGTGTGGAGATGTTCCTTCAATGGGTGGGATCTCCCCAGAGGGTAGTGAGCTTCTATATTGTATCTTGTGATCTTCCTTTGGGTATTACAGTCAATTTTTTTCCCCATTTAATTTTTATTTTGGGGAGTTTGGTACTGATTTTATATCTAAATATGTTCTTTTGCATAAATATTGTTTTCTCTGAGAATGATGCATTATCTCTTACTATTTCTCAATCCCATATGTATTAGGTTTAGGGATCCTTTAAAACCCCTTCTCTTACCTAATAGAAAAATATTCGTTCTTATAACTTTTTCCTATTTGGGCGCCATTATATGTAAAAAAAATTGATATGTATCCCTTTTAAGGCAACTTCTTGGTTGATTCATGTGATAGTAGTATTCTAAAGTAAGGAGGTAGATTGATCACAATGAGTTTGTATAGTACAATCAAATCACAATGTGAGTGAATGATCTTAATAAAGTCTTTTTTAAATATTGTAGTACTTACTCTTATTCCATTTATATGAATTGATCCTCTTATGGTGTTGGTACAAGGAAAAACTATCATTTCACATATAGCTTTAGGAATTACTATCATTACCTTTGAGTCCACTATATAACTATTTTAAAATAAATCCTTCAATTCTCAAAGTGATATGCAATGATGCTGGTTTCATTATTTTAGGCTTAGTCATAATTAGGATATCTACAATGTTCAATTATATACCTAACAGATCTTTAACCGTTAAATTTTCAATTTTGTTAGATTGTGTTGAAGGTTCTTTTTACTAAATAAGTTTAGCCTTGACATTAGATCATTATTGATCCTTTAAGGTTTTCTTGTAATAAGTATGTTGTCATGGAAATAATCATTCTTTGACATATTCATGTTTATGTATGTTTTATTAAATTCTCCTTGTTTTGGTTTCTCCATGTGCTTCAATGAGGCTACACTTTCTTCTTCTACTTATGTAACATGACTAAATGCTTCATTCATATTCTCTATGAAAAAATTCAGAAATTCTTAGCCCAATTATAAATCTTACCACCTTCTCATCATCCTTTTCAATATGACATGCTCCTATGGTCAATCTATAGAATTCCTTCGTATATTCTTTCAATTATAACTTTTAGTTAAGATTTTGGATTCTTCTCAACAATCTAATATGGTAATTCATAGGTAAAACTTAGATTTTAACTTGAACATAAACTTTCACAAGTTTGGATTTTATCCTTTCTTTTTTGTTGTCTCTTAGTTTTGACATGGTCGCACCAAATCAAAGCATGTCCCTCTAATGCAAATTGATGCACTTTAGATCTTGCATAGATTCATAATTGAAGAATCTATGCACGTTCATTATCCAATCAATCAAATCACTTGGGATTTTAAACTTCCATTAAAATTATCTATTTTTTGTTTGTCTTATATTTGAGATTACCTAAACACACCATTGCTTCAATATTCTCCTTGCTCTTTATTTTGAGCTTCTTTGTGACGAATGTCTCTCCTTTGGGCAATCTCAATCAGATCTAACCTAGCAATAATTCCTCTTAACATTTCTTGTTGTGTCCATGTGTCGAGGTCCACATGATCTTTCACTTCCTTATTGGGTCTTCTTTCAAAATTCTACTCTAATTTCAAACTTCTACTCTAATACTCCTACAACAACAATATCTTAGGATAATAGGGCCCATAAAATAACAATACTTCCTCATACAAAATACACCTTTGAGATACTAAATTGGTAGTCTTTGTACAATATCATACAATTATATAATTTATTTATTTATACAAGTTCTTTAATAATATGGTTGATCCACTTGTATGGCTAGCCAAACTGTATGATAGTCTTCCTAATATGATGACCTATTGTACAATAACTTCAAATGATGACAACTTCAAATGATGGTCCTTCCTTTGAACATTGTACAACTTCTCAAGACAATATCCTTCATGAGGGTTTGTTCCTCTTAGTATAAAGTTAAATGGTAGTCCTATCCATATGGACTATAATTATAAGCTCATAATTTGATACAAATCTAGTTCATTGACATCTCCATTCACATAACCATTTCTCACATGGTGATTTGCTATTTCTTCTTTGAACAATACTTCCTTCTTGGAATACCACCTTGCCTATTTGCTTTTGTAACACTAGAACCTACACACACATCCATTGAGATTTTCTACTACCTACATGATTAAAGTAGAATAAAAATTTATATTACATTCATAAATCCTAAAATGTATCCATTATTTTTTATTTATTCATCTTTTGATTGTCTTCAACACAATCCTCTACTTATTTGTTATTCAAACAAATCTTTCCTCTTTTTCTCATCCTCCTTAGCATTCATTTTGCTTTTCTTTCATGCTATTCATCTCATATCTACACCTATCATGTCATTTCCCCTTCCTTTTAGTGGTAGATGAAATAGTCTATCAACTATTATTTTTGGATTAGTCATAATTAGGATATCTACAATATTCACCTATATATCTAAAATATTTTAAAACAACCATAATAGAATATGCATAAGTAATCAAAGATATAATAGTAAACAAAAAATGCAAGCTAAACAAATATCAAAATAGAATAAATATTTAAATTATAGAATACACAAAACATCAAATATACATAAATAGACAAATAATTTAATATCATATACAATAGAATATAGAATTATAAACAATATTATCTCACATACAAAAGAATATAGAATTATAAACAATGTTATCTCACATACAAAAGAAGATACATAATAATGTTAAACATAATAAATTATGCATAAAAATAAATATCCAAGCAAAATAACTATATAAAGAATACCAATTTTGAAAAATTGAATAAAATATACACAAATATTCAAAGATATAATAGAAAAAAATACAACCAAAACAAATACCCAAGTAGAATAAATATTTAAATTATAAAATATACAAAAGATCAAATGTATACAAATACACAAGCAATTTAATATCATATACAATAGAATATAGATATATAAACAATGTCATGTCACATACAAAAGAAAATGTACAATGCAAAAGTGTAAGTCAAAATGCATATAACAACAAATACCCAAACAACAAGTAATAAATTACAAAATTAGACAATACATAAATATATACATATACACAAATACATTTAGACTACTCCATAAGATACACACATACATGTCAAAACATTATCAATGTGAGTTGTGCATACAAATAAATATACAAGTAAAATAAGAATACCAAATTTGAAAATTGAATAGAATATACAAACAATCAAAGATATAATACAAAAGAAAAATACAAAAAAAACAAATATAAATAAATATTTAAATTATAGAATACACAAAAGATCAAATATATACAAATACACACACAATTTAATATCATATTCAATAGATTATGAATATGTCATGTCACATACAAAAGAATATCTATAACAAAAAACCTCTAACAACAAATACGAAGTAACAAGTACAAAATTAAGAAATAAATAAATATATACATAAACACAAATAAATTTAGCCTACTTAGAATATGATACACTCACACATGTCAAAACATTGTCTTGTCAAACACAATAAATTGTGCATACAAATAACAATGATAGTAGAATATAGATATACAAACAATGTCATAACAACAAAAACCATAAATATATATACATATATGTAAATAAATTTAGACTACTTAGAATATGATACATTGTCATGTGAAACACATTATGCATACAACCAAATATACAAGCAAAATAATTATATAAAGAATACTAATTTTGAACAATTGAATATAATATACATAAATAATCAAAGATACAATAGAAAAAAATACAAGCAAAACAAATATCCAAATAAAATAATATTTAAATTAGAATACACAAATGATCAAATATATATAAATACACAAACAATTAGGAAACACATAAATATACAAACAATATCTCACATTCAAAAGATTGTACATACATGCAAAAGTATAAGTCAACCTATAACAACAAATACCCAAACAACAAGTAATAAAATACAAAACTAGACAATACTTAAATTATGCATACAACCAAATATACAAGCAAAATAATTATATAAAGAATACCAATTTTGAACAAATGCCCAAACAACAAGTAATAAAATATAAAACTAGACAATACTTAAATATATACAAATACACAAATAAATTTAAACTACTTAGAATATGATTAAAACATTGTCATTTCAAACACAATAAATTGTGCATACAAATAACATTGATAGTAGAATATATATATACATACAATGCCATAACAACAAAAACCATAAATATATATATACATATACACAAATAAATTTAGACTACTTAGAATATGATACACTTGCATATGATAAAACAATGTCATGTGAAACACGGTGGGACCGTTCCCTGATTTTTAATATCACAGAAACTAATCAGATTTTTGTGTTTTGTGCTTAACAGGTACCATTTTTAAAAAGCAGACTGTTATTCGTCTTTGCCTGGACGAATTTCTGCCTATAAATTTTAGAGCCGAAGATCAGAAACAACAAGTCCGGGCAGAAAAGAGGTAACGGTTTCTAACTATCCCTGTCATTTTCTGCTGTGATATTTCTATTTTCTTTT